>QGML01000274.1:0-20954 GCA_007825375.1 Lachnellula willkommii | reverse complement strand
AGCAAGAGAGATGCAATCTTATAGTGAGTTCAACGCTCCGGGGGCCTGTAATTGCTATATCTACGCTCTCTGAATGGTTATAATAGTAGGTTATATGGAGTAAAAACAGACCTAGTTTCACAGTTAAAAAAAAGCGAGTATCTTGAACCTTTCTTATATGCTTAAATCATGAGTTTCCATAGACTCACAGAGTCCCTAGACCTATACATAGATAGTAGTATCCATATCTAGTAGTATCACTGATCAAAACAGAACCGAAGTCTAAGCTAGACTATAGTACCTACGAAGTACTCACTTTTATTTTAAGTCTGACAGTGGAGACAGTTTTTACTCCACAACTTGATGCTGTCCGCCTACTAAAAATGCTTACAATTAATAAAGAACAGGCCTCTCTCAGTTTAAAATTGCTTAGACCTGCTATGTCTTTTGCTATTCTGGGGATTTACAGTAGGGGTATAGAGCTAGTCATGTATGCGGGATCTATCTATTCCACGCTAAACAGTCTCCACTGTCAGACTTAAAATAAAAGCGAGTAAATCGCTGGATACTAATAGTGCCTTAGCTTAAACTAAAGTGTATCTATTTTAATTAGTATTACTATCAGGCCAATAAGCTATGGAGTATAGGATTAGGATGTAGTCCCGTTTCAACCTCGAAGGTACGCCGTATAGTCGGTTCCGCCTTCTTGGCTCGCTTAATTATCAGGTGGAGACCATGATGTTCCGGGGATAATTAGCGAGCTCGCCGACTATTACCTCCGTATTATTTGACGTTTATTTTAACGTGTCTATCATTCAGGCGGCCAATCAAAACGCCATATCATACCACTAGGGCCAAGCTAGCGGGCACCTCCATAAGCGACATCAAAAGGGGGCTCGAGCTCGATAAAAAGCTTCAACGAAATAGGCATACATTTTGTTAGCCTAAAACTATAATTATTCCTACCTACCTGTCAGGATGATACCTAGGTACAGTTGGAAGCCAATCGTCGACCTCACTTATTGATATAATTGCTATACGGAGCATAGAGTAAATGTTCAAAACCTGTGCCTAAATATTGGCCAGGCCTGTTCAAGCTTGAAATTTGAGATCTGAACCTAATAATAACCGTACCTTATCGGAGATCCTTTGCGGCAGCCCGGTGCGGCGGCTCGGACTCAGACCAAGGGTAGCGGGTGGTGGCACAGCCGCACAACGGGATGTTTAATTTAGAGGCTCCAGTTTAACTCCTTTTGGTGAGCACTTGCGTTTGCTGGTGACAGGACCCATATATACTACGTCAAAATTCTCTGTCAGTTTTAGCAGCGGCTTGTTCATTCCTTCAGGATTAAGCATTCTATAGTATTGGGGTTTTCATTATTAATAAAGGGAGCGGAAACATCGACAAACTCCTACAAGCTTAAGTGTTTATAAAAGGTGGATTTTTTACTGTAGCGGCACAATCAAAGATAACAGCCTATCCTGTGGTGAAAATTGAACTTCTGATTCACAGAGTATCTAATCATTTTGCCTTTCTATCCCAAGTTCTACTCATTGAAACTGCACCGCCTGTAATGAGTAATCTATTTTCAGCCTCATAGTACTTGAATATCTTCAATTTGCATACTATCCGCTATTGCTTGTTTGTCTCGACCTGGGACACTTAGTATGCATATGCCAAATAGGACATAAACATCAACAGTTCACCTTCAATTACCTAGCACCTTTTTCATTTCAGGGCTGTTCGTCAGCTCTTCCGCGTTGCCAATATTCGCACCATACTTTAGCAGGGTATCGGCAGCAGCAACATTAGAGGCTATGACTGCGCAGTTTAAAGGAGATCCAGGACTGTAATCGAATCCGATAAGTTCGTTGAGGCCTCCACATCTGGGGTCGGCATTGACATCCAAATCGTATTTCTCGATGAGATGACTGATCATAGCAACTACCTTATTAGAGTCCTGGCAACGAGATGCATGGTGGAGAGCATTGCTCCGAGGGGGTTTGGCACCGCGGGCCACAAGGTGGTCGAAGAAATCGATATCTCCAGAAGCAGCAGCTTCATTGAGAACAGCAACAGTGTTGTCGCGGTATATTTTGTCCCTGCCTTTCAATGTTCGATTGCCCCCGAAATTAATATCCAGTCCTTGGTCAAGCAACCAGTCCATTATGTCTCGACGATTAATGGCGTATCTAGTACAAGTGTCAGGTCTTGGCTCAGACTCGAGCACGAGATCAAAGGAGACCTTTCTGACTCACAGCAGAAGATTCTCTTCCGCAGACTTGAAATCCATTCCGAACTCAGACAGGAGTTGGAGCATTTCAACAGGACATTGCTCGACGATTGAGCTCAGGGGAGTTGTCGTCGGACCAGCCCCTTGCTCAAGCAAAAACCTCGCTGGTTCTAGAAAATTCCGCGTTACTGCTCGCCGCAATAAGATTTGGACCTCGGAACCATCAAGCTGCCCAAAAAGCTCTCTGAACTGGATAATATCTCCGTTTTGGCAGGCTGTCCAGCTTTTGTCGAGGGCATCTTCCGTCATTTCGTTCTCGGATTTTATAATGTTTGCGCTTTGGAAGATGTAAAAGTGAAAAAGTAGATAATAATGGAGAGACGGGCGGGCACGGAAACGTCTGCTAAATTACTGCCGATCGCAATTCCAAAGGCAAACTTGAACAGTTGTAAGTCTGAGATTTAAACAAAGTTTATTTATTATTAGATGTCTCGTGGTGGACTAAAAGGTCGAAGGATGAGTTTAGCGATTTTCGGAATGCTTGTAGTAGATCCCAACCCCTTAAGTAACGCCTTATTTCTTCTAAATGGGGCATATAGCTTAATTCCCCGTATTTCTATTTTAAGCATAATGCACGCAATTGTTTTTACTTCTATTTCTTTGCAAAGGCGTGCGAGCGAAAGTGGAGCAGTTTGCACTTTTAAGATCTTCCAGCTCCTTTCTTATTATAGTAATAGTTAAGCTTATCTCGGTGACCTTTTGGCGATTATGACGTTATCTAGGGCCCTAGCGCATCCCCAGTACGTACAGTACCTTGGGAGTCGGGACACTTTGCCAAGGCCATCCGCTCAGCTTGTGCAAACACGACGAGGTGCTTTTAAGTACTCCGTATATTATTTGCATCCTGCAGCCTGGAAATAGTTTTGACTTGCAGGGATACTTTCGGGTGCTATCCGCTGGTACGGCATCAAATCGAAGTCGAGGTTTGTGGGCGAAATTCCGGTACATGGACGCGTCTTCCTGGAGATCAAGGAGGCGCCGCCGTCAGGGAGCCGCTCTCTGTCCACGACGTCCTTTCCATGGTACGGAACTCCCGCAAGATAGAGAGAGCAATTGCTCAATCGAAGAAGACATCGTCTCCAAGGCAAATGTAAGTTTTCTGGATTGATCAGGGACATCCAGTCAGTGGACATCTGACGAGTCAACAGGTGGTGGCCATCCCGCTCCAGAGTCTTACGGACCGGGTGCAATCAGACACCCACCGCATCTGACACCAGCTGAACATGCGGGGTTATACGCGGCTATTATCAAGTATGGGGGCCGATGAAGCTCGAACCCAGCGGCTGGTCATCGAGACTTGCTAGTGTAAGACTCAAGGATCTCTTCCGACTCTACGAGATGACGAAACTGAACCAGAGCTTCGAAGGGGAAGAACCCACAAAGTCTGACTGTCTGAAGCCTCCCGCACCAGATATCGGCACCGTTCGAAGAAGCACAGCTTTAGAGAAAGCCATTTGGAAGGACATCGAGCAGACTTGCTAGCGGATTAGGGGTCCGCAGTCCGAGCTGGATTTTCCTTGGGTTGGTATGGGCAAAGACATTGAGGGATATGTGGATTTTATTGTTATATGGGATCACTGGGAAAGTGACTTGGAGGGTATTTCATACAGCCCACAAAGGCAGAATTCTTATGAGAGGGCTGAGAAGGAGTCTTTCACGGACGACGCTTCAGATGGGGAATTTAATATGTGATGCGTTCAGAGGGGAAGGAATTCCCAGCCATTATAAAATGCCGCATTTGACGCTTCGCGTTCAAATCAACAATTCCACATTCTCAACTATCACTACCTTGGGGGGATCCATGTTTCGCTGAGTCAGCCTTGCTCACTTTTCAACTACTGTAACAACACCCAACTAAAGGTTGAATTTCCCAACTTGCAATTCTATCACCTGTCTGTAAATATTCCTCATAACCGTCAGCGGAAACACAAAACTGACTTACGCCCGGCTTCATTTACTTCAACGATATTAGATAACATATCATCAGTCCTGAATCCTTCACCCCCAGAATGACGAAGCGTCAGCACGACAGGACACGTCACATGCCTCTAAACCAGATTTCTCTCACTCCCCATCAAACCCCATCTCCATCTCCATCCACCTCAAGCCCAAGCTCAGCTCAAACCCCTAAAACCATCCCCACATCACAACACCCCTTAAACCACACAACCAAAAATGCCCGAAAACGCGCATCCGGCAACAGAACAGCCCCAACCACAAAACCCCCAAGAATACGCCTTTACGGAAATCAAAACGTTCCACGTACCCGTAGAAAAAGACCTAGAGGGAGAAAATAGCACCGAGGGGGAAATCTGGGCGCGTACCATTCGAACGTATCTAGAGAATGAGGGCACGGGGTTGGTGTGGTGGGGTCGGTTGGTCGATGTGATGAGTGTGGTGAAGCTGGTAATTGGTATGTATAGATACACTACATCACTCACGCCCCTTTCATTCAGGCATAGCAAGCAATTGTTGATTAACCAACACTAACGCACGCGCGCACGCACTCAAGATTGGAAAACCAGAGACCACCACACCCAATTCTCACAATCCGCACATTTCCAAGCCCTCCAGGCATCATGGCCAGCTCTGACGGACTCGCCTGTCGAGAGCGCCTCTTACGCGTCCCGAACTGGGAAAACACGCGGCGCAACGCATTTACGAAATCTTCGCACGGGGCCATCGTCTCTTGCATCCTGACGTTCTCCTTCCCTCCACCCCCGTCCTTCTCACCTACCCAAGCCAACCTTTCGAAGTGGCAGAGCGCGTGGGATCAGTTCTCGCACCTGGCGTTGAGGAGTGAAGGGGGTGTTGTGTCGAGCGGGACGTGTGGGGGTTGGTCTTTGGACCAGAGGAGCTTTTGTGGGGTTGTTAAGTATGTTGATGTGGAGAGGATGAGGGGGTTTCTGGAGGAGGCGGATGGGAAGATGGGGTTTGAGGGGGGGTTGGGGGTCATGAGGAGGATGAGTGAGGGGGTGAGTGTGGAGTTTGCGGGGATGTGGTGTTTGGAGGATGGGTGGCTTGGGAGCGTGACGAAGGGGAAAAAAGACAATCCGGGGTTGCAGAAGATGTTGGGGAGGTTTAGGAAAGGGAACAGTGGAGGGGTAGGTGAGAAAGGATGAAAGAAGGGTATGGATGGGGCTCGGAGTAGTTGTGGGGTTCGACGTGGATGGCAAGAGAAACTTAATGAGTCCCCGTGATACTCGATCTTCGGTCTTTTAAGCTTGCAACAGAATTTGGTCGTCGCGGGTATCTCAGTCAACCACTTGTGTCATCGTGACAGCATACAACCGCCACACCACTACCAAAACACACCAGGACCACAAAATGACAGATAAGTGCGGAGGTACAACACTTTTCAAATAACCTTATTTTCCTAGTCTCACTCGAGACTTTTGTTGCACGTCGCACATCTGACGTAGTCGGCCTCCAATCTCAACCTGCAGGCAATGCACTGGGGCATACCCGCAATATGGCCGGTTTGAAACGACATGAAACACACCCACCTCTGCAACACACGCAGCACAAAAGCCGAAATCGAATAGATAGAAAGCGTCTCTTGGATTTCCAGTCGCATGTGCGATATTTGTTGAGGTATATAAAGTATCATGGCATAAGGTATCACATCATCTCTTCATTCCATCGATCTTCCCCCCGCTCCATCGCTCGTACGCTCGCTCAAATTGTAGCTGCACCATTTCGCAACGAATTGGAATGCCCATCAATGGCACGCCCCGTCCTTTGTCGCGCTTGTGCTATTTCCGAAGAGCAGGAAACCGATAAATGCGCCGACGGCGACGGAGAGCATTACCCAGCCGTTGTAGGTCATAAACAATAACCTGCATCATCTCCATCAGCGACGCATCCTACAGCGAGAAAACCAAAGGGGAGAAACTTACATGAGCATGAAAGCATAAAAGTTCTGAATAGCATATAGCGCCGCCTTGATAATATGTGCCCTCTGGCTTACTTCAACCTGGTTGCGTCCTGACCAAACCAAAGGAGTTCTCTCAGCAACAGATTCATCTCCACGGCGTTAATTCTCAGCATTCGTGACATTGCGAATAAATGACCAAGAACGTAAACGCGTTCTAAAAGGCAGGGGGCGCTTACTCGGTGTCTCCTCCGCCTTCTGTGCAGCAAACGCCTCGTATCTTCTGCTTAGTGATCGGAGGAACTCGTAGGCGGCGGTCAGGGCGATGACGGCGAGGAGGGAGAATACGAGGCCCGGTGTGGTTTGGACGTGCCACCAGCGGAAGATGAGGCAGAGGTTGTTGGTGTCCCAGGTGAAGAGCATCTGTGCCAGCCATCTGTCAGCTTGCGGATCGAGGGCCGCAGAGGGCATGGGAACCTACGTTCATGCTGCACATTGCTGGCATGGCGTGTCCGCCGTGATCCATCCCGCCATGGTCCATTCCGCTGTGATCCATGTGCGAGTGGTCCATGTTTCGTGATAGTGCTTGAGGTTTAGGTCGAAGAGCTTCGAGTGCTAGGTTTCGAGAATGAATTGAAGTTGAGGGCTTATCTCTGAAGTATAACAAGAAAATGCTATGAGTGTATTAACATGGGAGGAAATCTTCGTCGGACTACTCGGGAGATGCAGCTGTGAAAGTGCGCGCGTCGTCTTATCCTTCTCAAATGAGCTCAAACACAGCTGTGACAGCAATCGCGGGGAGATCCGCCTAGCAGCACGCCATTGGCTAGCGGCTGTCAGACACCCCTTATCTACCTACCACGTGAGTAAACTTAGGGTTTGGTATTTGTAGACTTTTATGTTAGTAACTGTCAAGGCAAACCATCGAATTCTAGTATTGTTATTATGTATTTAAGTTTCTTGTGAGAGGTAAGGTAGAATGGTGATATTTGGGGGCTGGTGGGGGGCTATAGAATTAGCGAGTACCCTTCCAGGTATGGGACCTGGTGGACTGGTGGGACAAATTCTTAATTTTTACTCTAAAGCCACATTTGGTGCAATTGTTTTGGTTGAAGAGCTATCCAGATATCACAATCACAACTGGGGACTTAGGACAGCCTGTCATAAACGAGTTCGTTTTCCAATGTATGTCTAGGTTACAATGCAAGCGCAGGTGGCATGATCAGGTCCCCCTGCTATATGCCCAGCACATGTTGTATAAACAGACTTCGAAATCCCATACTCCGCCGCTCAAAATCTGATTTTCATACATAGCATAGCGCCAGGTAAAAAAAGTTCGACGAGGTTCGACAAAGCATGTTGATAAAATGCTTAGCCAACACAACCCCTGAACCGGTTGGCAATGTCGGACACGTAACTACTGGTCTGACCATTCTCTAAAGGTTTACCAAACGTATAGGAATTGGGCCCAGAGTTGTATAATCTAGCAGCGATGTAATATTGCTGTGCAGAGCCTTCTTTGGCACCCATCTCCTTTGCTTTCGCCAAACACTGCACCAGACCATCACCACCACCATGCTGGTCAGCGGTCCCGCCAGCACCGTCCATAATCATCCCAGCAATCATAGCGTCTGGACAGGCCTCCTGGAGACTGTAGCAGGCGTGTTTGCCGTTGTGAGATTGCATCAGTCCTGGGTTTCTGATGCCATCAGGGGAATGCGTGTCGACGGTGCGGACACAGCCTTCAGACTCCTGCATCATAACCGCGAAAATGAATCGTGCATCAAGGCCGTTATTTTCGGAAGCTGACTTGATGATAGCAGCTTTGATGGCCGCTTTCTCGGCATCGGTCGTGGGCATGGTTGCGACCCCGTTGATGTCGGAGCAGTATTTGCCCATGATGTCGTAGTTCTTGGACCAGAGTTCACCGATTGATAACCATTCATCCCTAGTGGGCCACCCACGGTCGCCATCTCCTGTATAAGTCCTTTTTTCGCAACTTGCACCGGAACCACCGCCGGTTGGAGCCGCCCATAAATTTGCCGAGGAGGTTGTCGAGGAGGTTGCTGTGGAGGAGCTTGCTGTCGACGAGCTTGTTGTGGAGGAGCTTGCTGTCGACGAGCTTGTTGTGGAGGAGCTTGTTGTCGAGGAGGTTGTTGTCGAGGACTTGGAGGATTCCGACGTTACTAGTATTGCCGTGGATACTGAGGAAAAACTTGATGGACGAAATACAAGGAAACTTGATGTGTTCGAACTCTTAGCTGAGATGGGAGCTGCTCTCCTAGTTATAAACATGTCTGTAGTATTAGGGCCTATATCTAGGAAAGAAAACATAGCCCTATTTATGTTAGCACTTGATGTGGCTAAATCTAAGGTTGGGGAGGACATCAACACCAAAGAAGAGATGGAAGCCGTGTAACAGCAAAAAGTTAATCATACCTAGGAGGAGGTTTTATTGTTATATTCAGAGAACTGATCGTCAATGATGGCGATTGATGACCGGCCAGGCCTGCTGTATGAGCCGGAGCAGCGGATTTGGGCGCGAATTTAATCGCAATGAAGACTCCAAGTGCCAATCCACCAGTAACTACCACCCCAACCATAGCCCCAAATGCAATGATATATATACGTCGACGCATTCTTGCGGCGGTATCAAAGGGCCTGAAAGGATTGGAAAGTTGTGATCGTTGGCGGCTTGAGGTGTTGTGGATGTGCTGACATTTTCGAGAAGATGTTGCAGATTCCGTGTCAGATTCCGAGGGTGTAGATTATTCAAAATCTTTCAGTGCGCGAGAAATTGCCGAGAATAACTAATATAAAAGGGTTGAGACCCAATTCAGCAAGTGAGACTATAGTTCAGTCTTTGAGTAGGCGGTTCCTTTAGTTGCCGCTGATAACCCAGATTGACATATTGAGCTTGAGCGTATATGGAATACAACTTGACAACGAAGCAGTGTAACGAAGGCGAGACTTTTGTCATATCATACAGGATAAAGAAAGCATACGAATGTAGTAGATATCATTTAGAGTGGCAAGCTGCTAGATACCTATGGATCCATCGCGAGATCATTTCTGAAGACTGAATCACATGGACTCTCAGCAATCTGCGACCGCGACCTGACTGTATCTTGGTCCACAACAAAACTTTCACTCGGACAGTTTGCAAGCAAATCGAAAGCAATTATAGCTCAAGCATTAGTATGTTTGTCTAGACCGAAAAGAGCAGAGCAGAAACACCCACCTGGCCCAGAATTGAGGGGCCATCTCTGTCCGCGTCAAATCTTCCGAAACAAAGTGACTGACGTCAGAGCCGGACAACAGAAAACAATATTAACATCGTAATCTGATCTCTAACGGAATTGCTTTCTGCTTTTCGAGATTCATACTAGGTTCCGCGCAACATTAGGCATTTTGAGGTCCTGGCCTGGAGCTTTACCCCTGCCAAGGCTCGCTAAAGATAGAGAGCTGGAGGAGTGCCATGAACAACAGCATACGGTATGGGTGGGTTTGGAACCAGATGTGTGGTGTGTGTGTGTGTGTGACTCCGTACGGAGCATTTGCGTGCATCAGGGGATTGGAAGAATAAATGGCCGCCTGTGCAGAGGGTGATTAGTAATTACGGAGTATTTGATTGAAATTGTAAGGATCGTCACTGTCGCACTGACAACGCTTTATTAGGGGCGGGGTGGGGGCCCACCAAGGCCACAAGGGCAGCACCGCAGCACCAGCAGGGTTAGGGCAGCTTAGTCAGCGGCAAGCTTGCGTCCATGTACTGTACCTCCGTACAAGTACACGCACTGCTAGAGGAAGGAACACCAGGACGTAACACTTCTCTCCTTGACATCGGACTTACCTACCTACCTACCTACCTTATCTTATCTTATGCCTCGGGCTCCAACTATGCATCTTCGGCACCAATTTACGGCGGCTTATTAGATGCCGCTTAGACACTGCGCAACCACCAGGGTCCAGTGACATCTCCACCCACGTGCAAGATGGCTGAGCTCGAGAACAACATTGGGTTATGGGGAGGGATGGCCTTACTAATTAGCTCAATCACCGGACCTGGATTGACCACCAGTAAGCTGCGTGAAGAAGATAGTCCAACTACTTGAACAACATATACTGATTGTCTCAAAGTTCCACTGCTATTCCAACAGGCAGGATGGGTGACGTTTGTGAAACCCACCAACTTTCAAAGGAACAGCTGACAGCTAAACATGAGATACAGCCCTACCATTGCGTTCGTTGTATTTAGCGTCGTGTCGGGGTTGGCTTCCTTCTTCCTGATTGAAACCATGTCCACGATCCGCGGCAATGAATCATTCCAGGCAAAAGTCGAATTCAGCACGGTTGCACATCTGTACCTAGGAAGAAAAGCACACATCGGTATGCAGGTCATGTTATTCTTAGCATTGCAGAGTGTCAATATTTCTAGCATCATAATATCGAACCAGGTAATTCAGGGCCATGTTCAGCGGGTGACACGATCCGAATTGCTAATATCAAACTACAGACTATGGATTCTCTCCTCATCCGTCTCTTCCACAAGACTTGCGCCGTCAGTTTTACCAAGGGCTGGATTTGTAGTTTGTAGTCGAATATTCCTGCTGCTTTCAAATATTGACTAACGATGACTTTAGCGACCGAAGTTAATTCCTCCGGTTCTCCTTTTGATACGTATATATTATTCTCCTTTGGGTATCTTGTAAGTGATCTCAGAATGTGAGGCACGAAGACCCACGTGCTGAGTGAACAGATTTCCGCAGCTATGGTTCTCCCCCTCTCGGTGATGAGTCTGGTGCAAAACATCAAGTTTCAGATCGCTTCCGTGGGAACACTATTCTTTGTTATCATAGTCTGGATATATATTTTCGCCCAGCACGGGCTAGAACAAACAGTCCCACCAGTCGGGAACGATCAGAGCACTCTTATAGGATTTGTGCTTGGGAATTTCGCGTTTGTGAGTCTGCACCCCAATACCATTGCCTGCTTTGCTAAATACCACCGGTCATCAGATCACTACGATTCCTTCATTTATCAACGAGCTATCACGGACAGTCTCGATCCACCAAACTATTATCTACCCCATAATTGTCTGTGTAATTTTATACATTGTCATTGGCTTGACCGGGGCCTCGAGTTTCGCAATCGACAACTCATCTACTCTCCTCGCCACTTTGAGCGCCTCAAATGAGAGCAGAGTACTAACCACAATTACCGACATTCTGTTTCCAGTTGCGGTTCTGGTGACATCGGTACCAGTATTTAGCATCGTAATACGATACAATCTGGTTCGAGGCAATCTTTGCTCCAATCGTAAGAATAAATCCCCCTCTGCTATCATGGAAGCTAACCATCCACAGGTTACGCAATACTATGGGCCAGTGTGCTGCCGTGGATCATTATTATCCCACTCCAGACGAAGGGTTACCTGGTTTTAATTATGAACTGGGCATCTTTGATCTTTGGCTCTGCCACCAATTTCATTATACCACTTGTGCTCTTTATCTCGTCAAAGATTTACTCCGCAAGCACAGCAGATGCTACAGGTGAGTGGATGATATGGTATGGCAGTCAGAAAAGACCACTGACTCCGCATCTAGGAGGTGATGTATTCATTCTTCATCGAGAGGATTCCTCAGCCTCAACACACTCACCTCGACGGTCCCTTCGAGCTGCAAGTTCTCGAGCAGTCCCCGAACTTGTGACGTATCCACCGGTGGAAAACACCGAACTACCAGCGTCCACTGCCCCTATTGTTACCTTGAACGAACCTTCAGATTCGCGGCGTAGTAGCACCTCGACGTACGAGCCTTCCTATCTCAAGAAACCCGAGGTTCTGGAAACTGGAGAAGTAGAGCTGGAAGACTTGGGGGCGGGCAGCTCATCAACGCCCCTTCGGGTGGTCTACTCTCCAACCGTCTCGAGAAGACCTACAGTTGGCTCATCCCGTAGCCCACGGCCCTCGTTCTCGGAGCTGGCCGTGGCTGAGAACGACCACGAACGGGAGAGGGAGAAAGCGCCTTCTCCAACAACAGCAGTCTCTCTAGAGGTAGATGTAGGCCAAGCAAACCAAACCATGAGAAGGAGGGCTTCGACTTCAGCCACTGCTAATACGGGCAGTCAACATTTGAGCACACCTGCCTGGCTTCTCCCCTCACCCAGAAATTCCAACCACCACAGTCGGGGAAACAGTCGCAACAGTGCATCCTTAGAGGCCAACTTCGCCGAGCCACCGCCCACTCGGAGAAGCAGTAGCAACAGTGTATCCTTGGAGGCCAACTACGCTGAGCTACCGCCCACACTTACTCATTTTGTAGCTCTACCGAACAGGCGATGGTTGAAGTCAATAGTGATTGCCAAGATTTGTCTGGTGATTGTGAGTTGTTGTGTGGTTGGCAATATAGTATATTCGTAAGTCCCCGTTCACTATACACTATAAATTGAAGACTAACTAACAATTCCTCAGTGCCGTTGAGGCAGCTACGGGAAACGATCTACTAAAATAATAAAGAGAACATTACTTCACCCGCCCCTTTTTCGTATGCATACCATACCACGTGATATCCATAGATCATCCCTTTGCAATTTTTGTTGGAATATGAGGCTGTAATTATATCTGTACTGTATCATAGAAGGTGAGTATCAACTACGGCACGCTAGAAATCAAGCTGTTTACTACCTGCCGACTAATCCAATCCAATCCAAAGCCTATCTAATTTACATCACATCACATCACATCACAGCACTTCCCAATCCCTGCCCCGAAAGTTGATGCATGTATCACCTCACCACTGTTAATACAACACAATACAAAACATACAATCTATAAAATTTCCCCAAATCATCATATCTCATCCCATCTCTAGCTTACCTTACCTTACCTTACCTTACCTCACGTCCTTCATCCTCCACCCACTCACTAAACAAGAATCCCAAACCCAAAAAGTACCCTTCAACTCACCTCTCCTTTCCTTTCCTTTCCTTTCCTCACAAATGACAGCGTTAATATAGCAAGTAAGTAAGCAATATACCATACATTGAAAGAAAGCCATATCCTCACTCTTCAGTGTCACTCTACTAACATCCACCATCCACCATCCACCAAAGAAAGCATCATGCCACTAAAACGAAAGCAAAACTCCATGTCGCGTCATCCACTCATCAGCATCCTCGTATGTAGATAGAGCTTGACATATACATTGTCCTGTTCTACTCCCTTTATGGGCATGATTTGCGCACAGCGGCATGTACTGTATTCGTTGCGGGGATCCGTGAAGGTAATGCGAGGGTGGGTATCTGTGTGTAATGTGGTTGAAATCTCCATTTCTAGAATTCTGGTCCGCTGGAGGAATCCCGTTATTAGGCTACATGTGTGACTTATCAGGCAATGAATAGAACATCTTGATCTGACCAGAACTTTTCATACCTACCTCAACACAAGCAATCGTAACGCAAACAAAAAAGTGGATTCAGGTGCATCTTATCTTCATCCATTTAATCATATCTACTCGTCCGCCACCCATTCATTCCCACCATCATACAGAAAGCGCTGTCCTCATTCCCATCTGGATGATCCATCTTACATACATTCCTAAACGCATGCAAGCCGGAAAAGCAATACAGTACAAAACATCACTCTTCCCACTCAAATATACCACGCTGCGCTCCTACAACACCCGCAGCAAACACCCGCAGCAAAACATACAACGAATCCGGGGTATAACCTCCTCTGCTGTTGAAAAAAGACGCGAAAAAATCGCAAGCTCGTATGTATAATGTACAAAATATGGTATGGTATGATATGTAGAGGTGGTGATGTATGAAACAAGAGTAAGGGTGTGAGGGTTCATTAGGTATTACAATATTCGATGGTATCGTTACGAGCCAGGCACCTGTCCAAAGCCGTTATCTGAGCACCGGCGGAGCGGTTTTGAGGTTGTAATTCGTGTGTATCGTGACCACGGCTTTTACTCAAAAAAGGATTCATCTTCTACGAGACCTAATTTATCTGTTTAGCAAGGCTGGTCAATTACCTTGAGGGATAGGGGTAACTTACGTCCGTTTTGATTCATGTTGTTATTGCTAGGCTTTCGTTGCCCGAGCACGTTTCCCATTCCAAACATACTGCTCTCTCTTCGCTTGGTCTTGGTTCCCTGAGAAGACTGCGCACTTTGCGTTTGGTATTGCCTGTGAGCTTCCATGCCGCCGCCAAATTGATCATACGCTGGACCTGCTAAAGTTGGAGGGGCGTTTCTGCCATACTCCGGCCCGGCCATAGTTGGAAAGCTGCCAATTTGTTGCAGTTGTGGCTCATATGATGGCTGGAGGGGTGTAAACCCAGTGTCATATCCAGACTGCTGCTGTTGTGATGTGTACTGCTTTGAGTTTGAGGAAGGAAACGATGGCGGAGCTTGTTGAGGTCGTGGGAAAGACTGCTGATCGTAGGATGGCGTTGGAAGATCTTGGAACTTCTGTCGACGAGGAGAGCGAATGTCTTCGGGTGTCAAGGGCGGAGCAGATACAGTGACTTCGACAGGGGATCCGGCGTGATTGGAAGGGTCCTCGCCGAAAATGCCTTCGTACTGCTGCAGGAAGAGTGCAAAAACAGGAGCGGGTATATTGAGTGTTGGAGAGAAAACAATGCCGACATTACGAACCGTCATCTTGTTGGTATCGGAATGATTGATAATGTTGATGAGGAAACCGGACAAATAGCGCAGAAGTGCATTATTTGCGCGTGGCAATCTGTATACGAGGCCATTTAAAGCGCTGATCTTCTCATTGACATCGTACAACTCTGTGACCGCTAAGAATTCCAGATGAAGTTCTCTAGTCAAAATTGTTGTCGGCAGCTCTCTGAGGTATAGTTTCAACAGTGAAGCAACTGCGTGGATGTCGTAGTACTGATCGTCCGTGATTAGGTTGAGATCGCCTTCCGTGTTGAAGCGCTCGCGGAGCTGCCTGATGACCACATTTGAGCCGCTCAATCTGAAAATACCCTCCTCACCAGCAGCATTCTTTGCGTCTAGATACTCGATACATCGATATACTACAGCTGGTAATTCAATATTGACGTCAGCCGGATGGTTGTACCTCACCGCCTCTCCTAGAGGCGAACCGAACACAGGTCGGATAGGTCCATGCTGTTCAAAAGCCATTTGTGATAGGTTGGTTGGCGAATCACCGTTCGCTTCTTGCGAGTCAGTGGAGACTCGAGGCTTTGATCCAAATCCGAAAAAGCTTCTCTTCTTTTGCTTTTTATCATCTGCGGCGGAAGGCGCCAACATGTTCTGCATGTTTCCCCAAAGTCCCGCATCTTGGATCACTTGGGCATTCTTTGGAGCAGAAATGCTCTTCGACTGTGGCACTTGAGACATCGGATCTCGCTCATGACCATGGGTTGGTGGAGAAGGTGTGTGCGTATTCTTTGACTTTACCCCATGTGGAATGCTACCTTGCTTTGTGTTTTCATAGCTGATCCCACGCAATGTGTCATCATTAAGCTCAGGTAGAGTCTGGCTCCTGTCTGGTGCGTATGTCTTCTTTTTCGACTTCTTACCACTTATGTGGTTTGACCCCCCGGAACTGGTTCGAGCGTGATCATGGGGTGGACGCTCCTCGTCTTCCGAGTCCTTGTAGTCGACGTACTGGAGCAGAGCCTCAACCCACTGGTCTCGCTCTAAATCGCTTTCGGCGCACAGAACGTGTCTTACAAGACTGGATGAGTCTTTTCTCTTAGGTTCAAGAATCAAGAACGCGTGTCGATACTCATTATCCACATCGTCAAGGTCACCATGTGACGGTGAGTGATTATCCGACTGTTGCTGCTGCTTGCCAATCTGAGCATTCTGGAGTTTGATCGTCCCAAGATGAGGTCCACCTGGGGACTCATAGTATTTGAAAACTGGGCTGTCCAGGACAAAAAATCGAGCTTTCCATCCACCAAAGTTCTTGCCCCTCTTGGTCAGGTACCCATTCTTCAAAGGTCTACCACCCGGGCCCGTCTTAACAGGGCTTTCAGTGGCCGAGTCAGGGGTGGTATCCTCCGAGTGGGTTGACACGGTATTAGTTGACAGATACATACATATTTGCAGTGCTGACTCGGTGTCCATTGGCGTGTTCAAAATATCGTCACAATATTTGTCCAGCGCAGCTCGTCTTGCATCGACCTTGGCAGGAGAATGGCCACTGAATAGCGACCTCTCCGGGGGTTGTACGGTGAATGCGGAAGACTGTTTCAAAGACTGGTCTAGTCGGCCAAGCGATGCTGAATCTTTCTCTACCCTCCAAAGCTCCTGGCCATCGGACCTTGAAAAAATTGCGAGAGTGAAAACGGGATCTTCTTCGAAATTCTTAGGAAACATCAGACTGGATCTGGATGGTTTTAATCGAGAAGAGGCAACCTTGACATCTATAGATGGAAGGGCATTAGGTGGCAGTAGCAATTCAGGGTATTCCTCGGTAACCAGTCCCCGGAATATAGAATTCGAGAAATTCGTATTGATCTCCTCATTTGGATTCCCATCAGAAGCTGCTTCCTTTTTGGCGATCATCAGAGGCTTTGGAGACACGAGCTGCAGCGGCTCACCCTTTGGATGCCCAGGTGATGTTATTGAAATTGGTGTGTTGGGTGGCAACGGGATCGGCTGTCGGGGAGCTCTTGGGGAAAGGGGAACAGCACCAGGAAACGCACCCATGCCACGCGGAGACAATGGAGGCGAAGCCATTGATGAGTGGTTTGAAGGGTTCCGAGGCAATGGTGAACTCATACCTCTATCCACAGGCCTGGGGCTTAGGGGAAGCCCTGGACTCATCAAAGGTGGCGATGTGACGCCAGATACTTCACTGAGCATCCCAGCTAGAGAACCAGTATTAGATTCTGAGGGAGACAAGTGCCGCGATCGTGCGTCAGGTGGGGAAATCGGTACAGTTTGCCGGGGACTTATGGGCATAGGGTCTGCTGAGACTAGAAGTGCGCCATCTTTGGGAGTCACTGGCTTAGATTTAGTCGCAGTTTTCACGCTGCCTTGAGCACTCTTTTTCGAAAGGCTCCGAATTTCGGCTTCTTTTACAGCAGCGATTTCACGTTCTCTATCATCTTCTTCCCTTGTCTTTCGTCGACCGCGTTCAGGGAATGCAGGTATGTCATTCACCTCCAAAATATCATCATAGTCTGAATCAGAATCATCGCCGGCACCAGAAGCCTGGCGGAGGTGGGAACTCGGATTATTCTGTTTTCCTAGATTAAGAGGTGCAGGAGGTGCTTTTCGGGGTGGAGCAGGGAACATCCGTAGGCCCTCATCAGGATTGGGAGTAGGCTCAATAAGGGCTAGGGATGGAGTTTGACTCGATATTGGAGCTCTTGGGGGTGGGGCATTAGGTGGGGGGCCTTTCGGTGGATTTGATGGGAGGCTCCTCGACGGTGGAAGGGAAGCATTGTATGGCACCTCGCGTGCGATCTCAGTTTGCTTTCTTTGTTGTTGACCTGCTTCAAATCCTGCCGTGGGTGCGTCAGGGTTATATTGCTGGAAGGCGTGCTGTGTTGGTGATGGCATTCTATGCTCGGCTTCGACCATATTGGACAGCGTGGGCAATTGTACCTGGCTCTGGGCTTTAGGTGGAGTGATAGGATATGGCGCCAGGGCAACGTCTATGGGCGAGTGCTGGGGATCCTCTTGCTCGTGTGTATCCCTCAAACCTGCAGAAACAAGAGTCTCGACACGGCTAGTTTTCGACGCCTTTACAGCCCTTGGAGGATCTGATGTTGTAGATCCTGTATCAGATGAAAGTCCATGATTTGAATCGACCGGCGAAGGATTTGAAATCTGGCCAAGACTATCTTTTAGTTTCTTCCGATATCGTTCTTTATCCTTCAAGGCCCGTTCAAGGTCCTTATTCAGCCCCAGAATCATAGCCCGTTGCTTGTCTACCAAACGCCATAATTGTGTATTCTGTGCCGTTTGAGATTGCTTCTCCTTCAGGAGATATTGTATTACAGCTTCTGGAGACCCTGCTGCGTGTATCAGGTGTGCAATATCCGGAGAGCCTGCCCCGTTTTGATCCTGGGAGCCTTTATGTGAATGTCCACCAGATAATGATGATATCGCAGAGTCTATTGAAGACGTGCGGGGAGGAGCCCTAGCCATATCGATACGGTGTTGAGGAGCCGTAGCGGCCATTGGCGGTCGCGTGCTCGACGGGGAGCCACCTGGGGGATTGGGGATCAGGACAGGATCAGATACGCTTCGTGAGGGAGCATTCGAATTGTGCAGAGGGCGGCCGTAACTAGAATTGACTATGAGCATGTTGAGCAGAAAGTTTCCCAATTGTTAAATTACCTAGAAATGCCTTCGTCAAACGATTCTCTGTCTGGTGATGATTCTCCCTCGGATCTGTAAAAGCTCTTTTCAGAGGCCAAAAGGTCATCCAGACGCTCCTTTGGCGATCGAGGTTGTTGCGGATAGTCGTTCGATGAGACAGACTGATCGCCGCCAGTTCTGATAAAGGTGGTTCTAGTCGGAGTAGCACTAGTAGGTGGAGATATAGCAGTCGTGCTTGTTTGTAAGGGACTGGGAGCAGCCTTGCGGGACCTGTAAGAACAATCGCGTAAGCTCACGTTACAACAAACAGAATCGAACCCAGAACAGGAATGGGTGTGAACGTTTGGCGTACCTCTTCCCCGACTCAGACGCAGGCGACGAGTTATTAGAAGGGAACTGGACTTGGGACCGCCCTATGGTGGGGCTGTCCTGAGAAACAAACTGCTGCTGCTGCTGGACATCTTGGGAGAGATGATGCGACATTGCCCGCGGGCTGAGACTACACTTCTGCTATGTATGCAGGCAAGGAGGACAGGCTCGCGCACCAATTGGTTGGCATCCGGGCAGGCAGGCTCCGGGCTCGCCAGGGAGAGCAAGGTGGAGTGCTGTAAGAGACGCGCTGTGGGAGACAAAGGTGGATGCAGATGTGGTGGCGCTTGAGGGTAAATCTGCTGCTGTGGTGCTGGGCGTTTCTTGCTGGGTTTGGGGGGTGAAGGTTTCGAAGTTGCTTGGGTACTCCTGATTAACGTCGCACATTCGCGGAGGGGCTGTTCAGGCGAAGATCTCGAACACGGATCGAGCGCTGCAGCAATAGAGTACAGTACAGTACAGTACAGTAGAGACAAGCAAGGAACGGGGGTCGGTGGGAGGACGAAGTAGGGAGGTGATTCCTTTCTTGGGTATCGTGATATGCTGGACCTGGGGTTGGTGGTGGCCGTTGACTGTACTTACCGGATTAAGGTATGTATGCAAGGCAAGGCAAGGCAAGGTAGTATGCTTGGGGTCGGGTATGTAAATTTAAATACAGTACAGAGAATCAAAAGGTAATACACCTCACGTCAGCCATAACCCGTGCTCTGTATAGCATATCCAGTCAGTGATTAAACGCAGGCCAAGGTCGATGGAAGTAAGGGTAGGGTGGAGGTAGGAAATTATTTTTTGTGTTGTGGCCCGTGGCAGCGATTATCAGGATCTGGGGAGATTACTCGAGCAGCATGGCGGCGATAGTCTCAAAGAGGGGGTGAACTGGGCTGGGGCAACCGCAAAATCTTTAGCAAGGCTGTCCAATCAGCACGCAAGCCTCGATTTTTCTACCTAAAATACTCGAGCAGGTAAATATACTGTACCCAATTCTGAAGTTTGCCTTTCTTTTGATGTTTTGATTCTTTTGTACAGTAGGAGTCAAGAGGCGCTACGGAGTAGATGTCCCATCCACTTTGTTTTGATACAGCAGAACACCAAGTACTGGAGTTTTCCGTGCCCACGTGTAATCCTCGTGTCTTTGTCTAATCCTTTTAGCAATCTCCAGCCGTCAGAACTAAAGGCAATCTAAAATATAGAGGCTGCTGTCGTTGAGGGGTAGACTAGGCCTAGGTAAATTACCTTATTAGTTGGATTGGTGGTAGCAGACGCCACATTATTGCACTCTGATATACTAAAGTATCATTTTAGCGATGCACAGCGGGATATCTAGAAAAACTTATGCTACTTTAGAGACACCAATGTCTTCCAGCTGTCGTACCCACAGTACTCGAACTGAAATAGGCTCACTGCAGCAAGTGTATGGCTATCTGCATACTGCAAGAAAGCGAAGGCATTGGACACTTATTAATACCTCTGCAGGTACTGTTGGCATGTCATGGGATGTCAGTCACCAGGGAAGGGGAAATATCTCAACGTATAAACCCAAATGACAGCCAATGTGTAGGAATCCCACAGGCCGGCATTGGTATCAAGTTCAAGGACTGATGGTTCCTTCAACAACCTGATGCTTCAAACCTACCCAGGTACATATGATTTTGAGCCCCACGACCTCCTGCATAATTAAGCTTTGGCCAAAATATGGGGTAATACAGTAGTGAGTTTGACAAGAGAAAATAATAGGAAACGGTGAAACATGTTTTCAAATAAATATATACAAAGCGAATAGGTGTCTCGGATATGCTACTTCACTTCGAGGAACAAGGACAGCCATGGACGCCATGCATCTGATATGGGGATTGAACTTTTCTTTCAATGTGGGCAGGATCTTCCAAAGTCCTGGCCTCCAAAAATATCAACGTTACAGTACCGTATATACTTGTACTTGGCAGAGCGCTTGTGGAAACATCCTCGAAACAAGCCACTACGCTCGTGCTCGTGCTCGTGACCAGTTCGCACGGAGTCGAAATACCTCTTTTGGCTGCATTTGATCTCAACTTCTATAGAAGTTTGATATTGAAGTTACAGAAGTACAACAAACGCTGGCATTGTTTATGCCCG
>QGML01000273.1:0-20978 GCA_007825375.1 Lachnellula willkommii | reverse complement strand
GTTAGGACTGCGTTGCCTAGTTTGCCGGTTATGGAGGTTAGGGCTAGCATTTTGGGTGGTGTTTAGAAGGTGGTGTTTAGAAAGAGGGGTTAGGTGAGTGGATGGATGGATGGATGGATGGGTGGGGAAGCGATTTAAATAGGGGAGAGGTCGTCTAGGTGGGGTTCGGCGTTAAATCAGCTGATGGACGCTGATACGTCATTGATAATCTGTTAAGCTGGATGTCTTTAGACTTGGGCTTTATAGATCTAAATCGAGGTGGAAATAAGAGATTAAAGTCTCTGCGGCAATCCGTGCGAGGTTTGAACGAGTTTGGTGCGAAGCTATATGGATGTTGACTTGTACGACTTGACTTGGTAAATATCGGAGTTAAGAGAAAGGGGGCCTAGTGGAAGCTTAATGATTAATAGGCTTGAGTTGAAATCAAAACTCGTACTCTTTTTTAGATAGTTTTAATGGGTATCTTTGGGTGTCTCGAGCAGACGTATGTCTAAGCTTTAAGTGTTCATGGATCCCAATGGGTCTCATTGTTACGCGCTTACTATTTTGAATCCACAACTTAATCCATACTCTGACTTTTAAAAATGAATATAAGGTATATTATTAACCCTCCCGCATGCCTCTCTATTTGTCAAGTCCATTAACTAAACACTGTATTAGCCAGAAATCCTCGAAGGACCGAAATTGGAGAGCTCACGTCAATGGACGGTGGGCTATCATGTGATCTGATTGGTAGGAAAAGGAAGGGAGGCTGCTTCTGCCATCTTGAGCCGCCGAGGAAAGGTTTTCTCTCCCAACATTGATCTCTAACCAGTGGCCACCTTCCTTCTTCCTCGCATTCAATCTCTCCCAACAACGCACACTGTCCCTACTTTGGGATTTCTAAAAGCCTCATTCCTACACAAATTGCCGGACCTGATCTATGGGGATTCAGCCAGAACCTTTCCTTTTCTGCCGCACTCTCTGGTTCCAGAAGGGGAGTTGACTTCAAATTCACTGTTTGGACCTCCGAGAGCTGGTTGCAAAGGCATCTTCAAGTAAACCCTTTCCACTTGGACACCATACCAACGCAGATCTTTGGACGGTTCGCCTTCTTTACACGACTGGATCTACTAGCTACGACAAGAGAAAGCTTGGCCATCACCGAGACCAAATTCAGAATTCACTTTCCAGTTTGAATCATCGAAACACCCTCTCGTGATATTCGCCAGTCACCGCACGAATCTTCAACTCCTCAAGATACCAGAATTCCTACGCAAACATTCAGCCTCGTACTACTCTCGCAGTGGTGGGATCATCATGGCATCACAACCTACGTAAGTCCATCATTTTAACGACGAGTTGCACCGCTGATGTTGAGCAGGGAAAGTATACCGCCAACGTCTCGAGAGAACCCTTCCATGGAGGTCAATGTTGCGGAACTCGAGGCACAACTTGCCGCAGCTATTTTCGAAAGAGATCAAGCACTACAGCGATGTGACCAACTAGACTCTGAACTTTTACGGATCAAAAAGCTCAGCGAAAAGAAATCTGCGTTTCTAACTATGATCCCGTTGGAGATTCGCAACGCAATTTACACTTTACTTCTCCACAACAATGTTCTTTCTGAACGCGCCTCCATCAGTGACACCACCAAGTCCCAGAGCTATCATTTGACGCCAGAAATTCTGCAAACATGTCGTCAAGTCTATCGAGAAGCCTCTGAGATACTATACGGATCAAACAAGTTCCTCATCGATTGTTCGTCCTCGACTCACATCTACTCGCCCCTGGTGAGAAATACTCACACAACGGCCTGGTGGGCTAGCGTATCTTATTCCGCTATGGCCCATGCCTATGAGATCCAAACTATCCCTGCAATCAAGCGAGCTCAACACTTGAAAGTCCTCTTAAATCCAAACTCGGAAAATGGTTACGACGAAATTCGGGAAAGTCTAGTCAACTTGTGCGAGACGATTTGCGATACTCCACGGAAATCGATTGAGGTGTTGATTGTTCCACGAGGGGAGATTTTTCGATCGGATTACATGGCATATCCAACGGACGTTTCTCAATACATCAAGATAAAAAATCTACTTCTACCGCTGCGCCTTCTTCGAAATGTCTCGAATTTCAAACTGCGACATGCAGAGATTGGCGAAGTTGAAATCTTCCACCCTTCAGGTGACATGTCTCTCAGCCAGCCCCACTCCGTTCCTGATGAATTCGAGGCTAGCTTGAAGTCACTAGTAGAAGGCAACCAACCAGTCACTCATTTCTCCAAGATGTATGCTAGTCTTATGGCTTACGCGCAAAGTTTTGAGCTGAGTACGAATTTCAGAAACCAGATGAAGCCAGGTTTTGGATACGGCCGGAGACTTTATCCCCACGTTATTCGCACTTTAATGGATAGTGAAGATGGGTTTTCATACGATATTGGATGTGCTGATGCAGAAGGGAATGGCATTTATCGGGAATATGATCGTGGTTGGGATGTCAAAACCCCGTTCCAAGATCACCCGTTAGAGAAAAACCTTAGGTGCGCCAGTATCGCTTATGAACTTCAAGGTGTTAAAGCGTTCAAGGCATACAGAGCGGTCGTGCTTGAGATTTTGGAACCTCAATACCGAAGAATGGCAAAGGCTAGCGATGCTCTGGTTGATTTTGTCAAAGCCCACAAACTCCCTGGTGATTTGCTTGATGCAAACGGCGGTATAATCACCGATTGGGGATGGATAGTCAAAACAGAGGACTTCGGACTCGCTCTTATGGTCCTCGAAAACTATTCCAAAAGTTTTGCACGGGACGTGCCTGACCAGATTCGAAGTCAAATCCGAGTAAAGCAACGTGCTTTCAACTTCAATTACTCACTTTTACCCTCTCGCCAGCTCATCAAACACCTAAACGAGCTTTTGGACGGACCCGAGAATATTAGCGACCTCATTACATACCATCTTGATAACTTCAGGGAGACTTTTAAAAAAGCTGTGGATGATTTAGATATGGATTACTTGGAAATACGCAAAGCACGGAAAGCCCTCTTTGATCACGACACCGGCGATTGGGGCTGCGAAATTGACCTACAACTTGAGCGTTGCGATGAAATGATCAATTGGGATATCAACGAGCCAGATATCACACCAAAGACGCAGTCGATGTCTGACATGGTGGAAGGTGTGGAAATTTTAAATCTATCCCCTCGATGTTAGGGATAAACCCCCCGCAAGGAAAGGAAAGGCGATAGCTATGTTACTGCAGAGAACAAGGGAGTAGACTCTACAGGGGCCGAGGTCGAAGCTAAGAATACAGTAGACGCAAGGTCAGATGAGACAGGCAACGTCGATGAAGCATACATGAGCCTTCTCATTTCGCGTGGCGGGATGGCTGCATCTACCTCTTAGCCCATCAACTTTCTCCCTTGAAAAATCCAAATATCAAACACAGCCTTCAGATTCTCTCGCTGTTTGAAAGATGAGCTCCATGGCTGCCTGTATCAAAAGTACACACTGATATAAAAAATGGAAGTTTATACACTCTGGCGAGCATTGATGTCCTAGTGAAATGTGATCGCCAGTCTACTATACCTCTATAAATCTCTTCTCCAGATCATTCCCCTGATCATTAGAGCTGTCATGTAGAAATGTGAAGATTGGTCAAAGAAGTGAAAAGTCACCCGCTGATGTCTACGTCTTGGTCAGATTTTGCTTGCCCTTTCTAGATCTCTTGCAAGCATTAGAACAAAGTCAACCAAAGCGATTATATCACTATCGAACGACTAAGCTCTCCTTCCCTCTACTAGCACTAAATCTCGCATATATATGTACACATCCAAACAAATTTCGCAAGTGCGTTTATTAGTTCTCTATTATAACTTTCGAGTCAAAGTATCTAATATTCACCGCTTCCGAAAACCATTCTGTAAGAGCATTCAACCTAAAATATCTCACTCTATATAGCCTCGAAGTCCTAATCTGCAGCATCGGAATTAATCAAAGAAGGGCGAACAACACTCTCGTTTGCGCCGAAAGGGGGAGATTTTGAATTAGGAAGCTGGGTCATTTCAGGTATAGCTCGCTTCCGACCACCAGGACCTTCCTTCCTTCCACATCGACTTTCCAATTCGCCCACGGAGAAGAACTCCACCATCAAACAGCGCCCGTCCTGCAATATAGAACTGTAGAGCCCTGGAATGCGAGGACAAGAAGCCATGGCATCACAATCTGCGTAAGACCACCTCATCAGAGTGATACACAAAGCTAATATGGAGCAGCGACACGGCGGCAACGATGTCTGCAGAGGGCATGGCAGCTCAAGATGTCTCTGCACATGCGACATCCCCTCAACGAAGCTCGGACACGATCGCAGAGCTTCAAGCTGCGCTGGCTCAGACGAAGCAGGAACTTGCTACTGTGAAGGAATCAGCCCTGAAACACTCGACAACGAATTCTACGTGCTCTTTCCTTGAAAAGCTTCCTCTCGAGGTTCGCAACCAGATCTATGGCCTACTCCTTGTTAATGATAACCTATCTACTTATTACGGCTTATGGTGTGGAACGCCAAACTACGGTCTGTCGCCCCAGATTCTCCGCACATGCCAACAAATTCGCGATGAGGGCTCGCTGGTACTATATGGCGACAACACGTTCATGGCGTACTGTATTAGTGATCACGGAGAAGTGTGTACTCCACTAAACCAAAAGAAAACCGTGGATTCTCGAATTGCTATTCAAGCCGCTCCAGCCGTGATGAAAGTTCGGCGCTGGAAAGTGGTGATTTCTGCTGCTCTGAGGTCGGAAAGCCAAATTCCCAACGCGAGCGTCGTCTCTTTTTGCCAAGAAATCTCCAGAGGCTCTCCACGTTCACTGGAAGTTTTGCTGGCTCGAAATGGATCTGAATTCGAATCAATCCAAGGTAGAAAGCGGCTAATCAAACATCACTACGACATTGAAGCTATCATGTCGCCATTCAAAATACTCCGCAATGTTGGGAAATTCATAGTCAGCGAAAGCTCCGTGCATGATCCATTGATTTTATTCGAATTATATGATGAGTACGATACTTCAGATAGCGACTCTGACGACCAAACCCATGATTGGTTTGATCTAGGCTTTGTTACAACATCTCTAAAGACCCTCGTCGAGGGAGACACACCCTGTGACAGAGTCTTTCTGATGCAGCAGAAACTGGTCGAGTATGCACAAATCTTTGAGCGTTACGGGTCATTCGAATCCGACATGCGTGTAATGGTTGGAGAGGCGGCAAAACTGCAAGACGATCGTTTGGCGGCCCGGCCTAGAATATCCCGAGGCAATCCTTTCAAGCAAAACCCGCCTCATACCGTGGAGCATGGCCTGGAGCTCTCGTGCAATGCGAGTGATGCGAATGATCTAAAGTTGTTTCAAAGCCAGCGAAAGGTTGTGCTTGAGTATCTGGAATCGCAGTATCAACGCATTGCAGAAGCCGGGAGAAGTCTGACCATGCGGTTAACCACGAATTCTAGTAGGTTTGTGAAGGCTGGAAATTCTGGGAATAATCTTCTTCAACAGGTGGACTTCGCAGAAGCTTACCTTCTGCTAGAAGACTATGCAAACGCTTTCCACAGGGACATGCCAAGAGGGACTCAATCTCATGTCCGCACAATGCAGAGCTTGTTTGACTCCAAATATGCGAGCATGGTGCGGGAAGTGGTTATGAAACAGCTAGCTGCGATTCTGGAGCAGAGCAACTGGAAAGACTCTTACGTGGAGTTCGAGAGCCTTGCGCAGATTGCACTTAGAGATATGAGGGCTCAGCACACAAGAATGTGCCATTCGAGAAAGGCCTTGTTTGACAATGACCTCGAGAGCACTTGTGATATTGATCTCAAGTCATTCAAGGAGTCTGACAAACTTCTCTGGAGTACATATTAAATAACGCCTGGTTCCGGCACAAGTTCGAAGTAAGAGTCTTCAAAAAGAGGATATAGAAAGCAAAAACGAGCCATAGGTTAGTGGGGTGCTACAAGCCATGGGCTGGGACTTATATACAGCGGGCTAATCTTGACTAGGAGCCAATTTCTCGACCTTTCCCTCCACATCATCACACATTACGAAGTATCAGAGATTGTACGGGTAGATATTGAGCACTTTCTAGAGGATTGCAAGTTCAGGTCTCTGTCCTCTGGGATTTTCACATGGTGGAGGGATTGCTACGGAAAGCTATGTGAAGCTGTTGTTACAGTAGTAATAGACTTAAGCAAAAATGAGAGGGAGCGGATGCTGCAATTCAGATATCTGAGCGCTAGAAATCTAGCTTACAGCGTATCTTGCTGGTCTGCACAGGCAGTAAATTAGTGCTTGTGTTACGCTGAATCGCTTACCAAGTCTTCATCTTTAATTTGATATATGTACTGTGAAGCTTCCACTTCTTTCAACTTTACATTTTATTTCCCAACACTCTCCAGTACTTTGATTGTGTTCTTCAGGAAACAATATTCTCCTCATCACTACAGGCCGCGGACTTCGCGTACCTTGGCTCAAAGCTCCCCTCTAATTCACAGGCATTCCAAAACTTCACCAGCAATCTCAACATCTCTCTGTCCACTGGCCTCAGACATGTTTCCACCCGCCTAGGATGATATATTGATCAATATCCTCGAACTCAGCGTTTTTGAAGTACCAGTCTGTCACAAAGTCACAGGAAGGACTACGGTCCATCTTCACTTTGGACGCAACTGGTTTTTTTTCTGGTCAGATCCACTCATATGCATCGCTACTTCCTCCGAAGGAACCATCCTCGCAGACTCCTCACTGTCAACTCCTCAACTTGAACCTTCCACCTTGAGTGGCACATCAACAACCCCATCTCAAGATTCCAAGCCATCCATCATTCCGAATTCCATCATCAACATGCCCCCTTAAGTTGTACCCTCCGCCGAGATGAGATTCTAAAGCTGACATCAAGCAGTGACGGTACGCCTGAAATGCCGACAGAAGTAAAAGAAGAGCAGCAACAGGTCGGTGTTGCGGGACTTCAAGCCCAGCTTGTGGATGCCATTCGGGCACGGGACGAGGCCCTTCAACAGTTACGCACCCACCTCGATGCAACCTTGCAGCACAGTCCGCCAACGCCTGAGTGCGTGTTTCTTGATGCACTCCTGGAACTGAGAAACGAGATCTACACGCAAGTCCCGCGCGATTTGGAGAACGAAATTAAGCAGCTGGTAAAGGGGGCCAGTCCGGCAGTACTTCTCTTCCAAATGTCAGCAAAGCTATTGAGCTATGCTCAAGCATTTGAGTGGAATGAAAATCTCAGGAGATATATGGATCCAGAGAACATGACCCCTGATTACGCTGACGATAAAAAGCTCCTCACCAACCACCCAGTCGAAGCTGGACTTTCAAGTTCAAGCATTGCAGCCTACATGAACAACACCGACGACTTCAAAGCTCAGCGAGACTTAGTAGTACAGTTTCTGGAGCCACAATACAAGCGGATTGCATCCGCGGCTACCTTCATGGCTGACTTTGTCAAAAGAGAGAAAAAGCCTGGGGGTGCAATTGATGTCACTATCAGTAGTAATAGTCCTTTAGGCATTCACTCCAGTCTTCTCGCAGAAGCTGTAGTGTATCTTGAGGACTACGCTCAAGCTTTCAATCGAGACATGCCACTCTCAATACGCCACATTATCCGTCCTGCGCAGCCCCAGCTCGACGCAGCATATGCTACCGTTCCAAGTTCTATCCTGGTCAGGCGAGTAGGCAATATTTTGGAAACGTTGGGTATTACAGGCCGCAAGGGTAGACTTATCGACCGCGAATACGTCGTGTATTTCATCCGGTGCTATCAGTTGGCGGTCGATGCACTGGATGAGCAATATGTACGAATACGGAAAGCCAGAAAGGCGCTCTTTGATTACGACTTGGACGATCCGGAATGCACAGTTGATTTGGAGGAGGGCCGTTGTGATGACATGATTGACTGGACTGTTAATGAGCCCGATACCGATGTGAAATCGGCGAAGGAATGGGAGCACATCTCTTGGGATAAGGATAACCAAGTTGACTGGTCTGACTGCGGTAAAAAGCAGTAGCCTGTAACCTACTCTCTTTATTGCGATCCGTGGAATGTAAAGACGTTAGATACTTGTAATAGCGCTAGCGGCACTTACCAAAGTCATTCTTTTACATTACCAACCGTAATCGCAGACTGGGTGCTCTCTGCCAAGAAATAGGAATAATAGTCGGCTGCCTTCCTTCTTTGCTCGCTTCGCTCACAGTCGGTTGAAGCGAACGTCCTGTGTAAGCGATTGTCCTGCGATAAAAACTACACCAAAATCGCGATAATATAGGGGTGAAAACATAGATTAAAGTATATATAACTCTACTACACTTTAAATGCATAATCTAATAATTATTACTAGGCAATTAGGTATAGTAATTAAGCTCTATAACTAATTAAAATTAAAATTAAAAGGGTTGCGTAGCCTAAAAGTCGTAAAAATGAGTATTTTAGAACACTTTTTTGGTGCAAAATAGGCGTAGAAATAGTGGTTTTGCGATTTTAGTGAGGAATCCTATACAAATCGCGACGCAGGACGTTCGCTTCAACCGACTGTGATAGAAGATCAGGTGAAAGGAGACAGTTAGCAAACCTATCCCAGACAGAAAAGGCGCACGATTCTTAGATCTGCTATTATTTACTCACCAACTACGGGAATTGACCAATAAGATCTAATTTCTTAACGTACGGACGGAGGGGGAGGTACTCCGTACAGCCGTGAAGTAATGTTAAAAACAGAGGTTTTAGGGCGTTCTTAGGGCGTCCCCTTAAACCTATTAGGGCAGTGCTTCCAGGGGGTTTTACAGGGGCTATACAGGCTCTAAGCCCATCCAGGCAGCGCTTCCTCCGTACGCGCAAAAGCTCGACGCAATGACTTAACAAGCTCTCTCTCTATTACTTCAACCACACACTCTACACGACCATTATCCACAAAATGGCTACCAACACCCCTTCACAGCCTCCACCTACTCTCCCACATACTCTTCCAAGGCCTCTGCACCCCCCACGACGTCCTCGAGCCCCCGAGCTGACTCGGGACCAGCGACGCGACTGCATGCTCCTCTCGAACATCGGATGGACGTACAAGCAGATCGCAGCCAGATTCGGCTTCACCATCCGCCAAGTCCAGACAGACACAACGGCAACGGCAACGCCGAAAAAGCGCTCGGGCCGCCCGCCCCGACTCACGCCAGCGCAGGTGGAAGAGCTGGTCTGCTTTGTGTGCGCGTCGGCGGAGAACCGCCGCTTGTCCTTCCAGAAGCTCGCCGAAGTCTTGGGTTGGGGTGTCAAGAAGGATGCGGTTCGGACGGCTCTCTTGAGAGAGGGGTTCCGCCGCCGCCGTGGTTGGACTGAGAAGCTGCTGTGAAGTTCCTCTCCTCTTTCTATGTTCACTTCCTGGGAATTGAGCAGAGTACTTATATAGATACACCGATTGTTTATTCGGTTAATGAGCTGTTTTAAAAGTGCGGCGAGGATGAGGGTTTAGTTCCTGTGTTTTGGGCGCGAACCGCTGACTATGCCGATTGTAGATTTTGATTATCTACTTTCTTTGGAAAGTCCTAGATGAGTGAAGTGAAGTGGGTTTTGATGATATTTGAGCTTTCTACTAAAGGTTGACTACACACTATACGTTTATTTGATCTATTTTATGATTATATTGCCCTTTTACCCGCCCGCCCCCCCCCTTTTCCCTCATTGCCTAGCCACCGCGCGATTCCCCTCCCACGTTTCCCGATACGACCACATATTCATTCTCATTCCCATTCCCATTCCCACCCATGCCCTCTCATCTCACCTCCTACCCAGTCCAGTCTTCAAAAGTTCCTCGGGAAATCCTTCGCGTTCTTCCCTCTCGGCGCCGTGGAAACAAAGTAAACCCCGCATTCCCACCCGCACCCGACCCATTCCAGCCCTGCTTCCTCCCTCCATCCTCCGCACTCGGCAGCTCCGGAAGCGGGCTAAGCGGCGCATTCGAGATACCCCTCCCATGCGGCCCATATGCATATCCATATTCCTTCTCACTAGCCCCATGGGTTCCCTGCGCACTCCAAAAGCTATCCTGACCTCCGCTTCGCTGCGACATAGAGCGCGCGATGCCGATGGGTAGCAGTGGTGAGTTCAGCGAGGTCAGGAGCGGGGACTGCGGAGGGGTATCGGCTTTTTTGCCTTCGCGTCTCGTGCGGTAGAAACGGCGCATGAAGAAGAGGATCCCGAAGCCCAGGGCCACGACTCCGACTGTTGTGCTGTTAGCCTGCTTGTCTGCTTGTAAAGGTTGGATAGCATTAGTGATAACAAACATACCGACTGAGCCGATTACGACACCGGCTATGTTTTGCGGCTTCTTCATAATCATCGCCGTGGAGCTGATCGTGTTGGCTCCACCGGTTCCGCCGGTAGCACCTGGTCCTTTCCCCTTTACGCCGCTGCTAAGAATGCCGCCATCGACGCCGGTCCCAGCGGCTGCGGACTGCGCTTCTGCGAAGATGCCTGTGGATGAAGAGGCTCCTGCATCTGTGAGGCTGCCGGTTAGGGCTGAGACGGGGATAAGAGTTTGGGATAACGCGCTGCCGGAAGCGAGTAAAGCTGCTAATGAGGCCGAAGCGTCAGAAGCAGATGCTGACCCACCACTACCTGTCACGGAGGCAGAAGCACTAGATATACCTGTCTTTGCCGCGGCATCGCTTCCTGTTGCCGGCGTACTTCCAGTTTGAGTTGCGGATACTGAGTCACTGGTAGCTTTAGCCCCTGCTGCGAGGCCTGGTATTTGAGTGGGCGCCGAGTTGGATACGAGACTTGAAGCACCAGGCACCGAAGAGGCACCAGTCGCCAGGTTGGATGCAAGAGAGGGAGAAACTGTTATAGATGCTGGGTTCGAGTCTACGTTTGAAGTGGCTGTTGCTGGATTCGCAGCAGGAGTCGATGACCCGGCTAGAGAGGCCGGGGCAGCCACTGGTGGGACCGGATTTGATGCCCCTATGATTGAAGTGGTAGACGCGACCGCTGCGGGGTCGAGGGTGGGAGTGTCTATGCTGGTAGTAGTCGGAATCGTCGCTTGAGTAGGCTGGTTGGTTGCTAGCTCTTGGGTTGGCGGTGTTGCAGCTTGAAGCGTTGTACTGGGCGTTGCTAGAGTATCCAAGGGCGGACTTGGGTCTGATTTAACGATGGACGTCGCAAAAGTTGTTGGCTAACATCACTCAGCTCTTGGACATTTCTCATACAAAAGCAAGATACCTACATCTGGATTTGAGCCTGGTAGATTGGCCGGCTGAGTCGGAGCCGCTTTGGTTGGGGCCCTTCAATGGGCGACGGTGTAGTCTTTGGCCCTGCTGGTAAAGCTGATGCTTCTGTATTCGAGGCATTGCTCTCCCTCCTTTCAAGATCTTTCTTCTCTGTCGAACCGATTAACGCGTCCTCTCCATCATTACCAACAACTGCTACGCTCTGGACCTGAGTCCTTTGGAAGAGGCCGCTGATTCTCATACTGAATTACAATGAAAATGATATGGATTAAAAAAGAGACCCGCTCGACAAAAAGAAAGAATTTAACAGGGCCAGCCGATTAGTTAGTGATGTAAAGAAATGGAAATGATAGAATCTCTGCCTGTAAACAAGAAAGAAAGGAAAAAGCATCAAAGGGCTGAGACTGAGAACGAAAGTTAAGCCTCTCCTACATGAAACTATCTAGTCATCCCAGCATTGAAAACCAGACGTCACTAGCATCCGACGGTGACCATGGGTTACGCCACTCCATACATGGCATTGTTCTCACCGTGATGTTAAGAGTTTAGGTAGTGCAGCAGTGCAGTTCTAACATCTGAGTCTAAAACAGATGAAACCCGCCCGCAGATGGGTTTGAAAGGAGATGGGAAAAGCAGTAAGCGAGAAGCGAAGCAATGGGCGCCCCTGCACCAAGGCTTCTCTGACAGTCAGGGGTACGGGGTATGTCTGAAAGCCTTGGAGAACCTGTGCGGATCCCACGATCTCAGACGTCGTGGGGGAAATGGAGGAAGGGATTGTTGAGCTTCCAACCGAGCGGGTTATTTTTGAAGCCCGGATGAAGGGGGACCGTGGTGTTGGAATGAGTTGGTGGATGTTTGTTGTTTCTTTTGGGATGAGATGTGCAAGCAAGGTTTTTGGTGGTGTTTCAAAGCGAGACTACAGCACGTGACTTTGGATGGAATTTGAAGTCTTGCAAACTCGTTCTCTAGTATCATTGCCTTTCGAAATAGAGGAAGACATGTTTACTCTACTACTTTTAGGGTCCCTTAGATTACGAAGGCTAATCCAGAGATCTTAGTCATGTGCGTCTTCCAAGAGTTGAACGGAGCAGCTCGCTTACCCCCTATTATGAAACAATAACAATGAAGTTCGACAAGCATGGACACCTACTCGGACGTGAAATCCACTGCCTTTACGAGTCTAGAACAAGTATAAAAGAAATTCTATTTCACCAGATTTATTCTTTCTCCTTAGTAAATAATCAGTATACGAGACAAACCAGGTATTGCATTTCAGTCTTAGATATCCCCTCCCGGCAAATCTACCCATCTTATAACGCAATGTAGTTCGGGTAGGTTAAGTGAATAATTTAATATAGAACTTCAAGTTCTTTCCAGCTGTCAATACCGTTTTGCTGTCATTAAACCTTGACCTTCAGTATGCAAGTATAGTTCAAGTTGGACCTTAGAGCACCAGGTGCTAATATAGAACCAGACTCACTTCGAATCAGTCACCTTATAATCAAGCAGAGAAGCTCTAATTCTCCACCATCTGCTGGTTCAGAGGTTCTGACCCGAATTCTTCTCAAAGTTTCCACGTTCTGAGGCATCTTATATAAATAACTTCTCTAAGAATAAACTAGCTACCGTAATCATCTTCTTAAATCTAAGAATGCGAAGTGGTGGCGAGAAGTACAAAAGCACATAGAATCGCAAAGTCAGTCTTTGGAGTAGTATTTAATACTCTCCTTCACCCGACTCAAAGAAACCCGCAATCTAAACTACGTTATTCATTCACTCGTCCTCAAGCTTTAGCAATGGAGATACCATAAGCTGTATGCGTAAACCCATAGATCTCACTCTCTGCATTAGAAATCAAGTCCTTGAACATAGTACCCAAAACAAGTAAACAAACAACCCACACAACCAAGCCTTTGCTTTGCTATCAAAACCGTCCTTGCTGTCAAACCGTGCTTGCTGTTAAACTTATATTACTATCAAGTTCACGTTAAATATTTCCCCGCTTTCATCAACGCATCTTGAACAGAAGAAATGTTTTCTCCGTAAACACAGCTAATCGTGTAAATAAGATAGTATTCACGTTTCTGAGAACAAATAGAATCACGGAATCACAGCCGCACCGCACTAATATTTTGCCAAACTAGTGTTTACTACATGCCGAAGTTATAAAAAGAAAGAGATATCAATTATATATCTCAGACTTCCACGACGGGGGTAAGTTAACTACTCCTCTTCGATCGACTCCTACCCATCAATTGCAAAGGTAAATCAATTTCAGCGTATTATTTCTCCCGAAACAGCACTCTTTATAAGTAGTACAGATTACAAAATACTTCTTTCGTATTTAGTTAATTGAACAAAAACCTACCAACCTGCCATAACTTATAAAGCCTAAGTATATCAAACACTCCCTCACAAAACCCGACTAATACTTTATTTACCCTACCAAATAAGCATTCATACCCTATACCCTGCATTCCTACCTACTGTATCTCCAAGACCTCCTACAACTCCCCCCCCCCATCCCCACTATCCCGCCCTCAATCTTCCACCGCATAAAAAGTACCTTGTTTCTACCTAGTAAGTAACTAAACTCAGCCAGTGTACTATATATCCCCAGATCAAAGTAAATACCGAGTAAAGAAGAGCTTAGCTGCACGCATGCTTTCTTCCTAGAAAATAGAGTGGTCTACACCTATGCGATATGATTTACTTGTATTTGATAGCCGTGTATTATCAGGCCTAAAAAAGGTTTGCAGTGTGTAATGTAGGAGTATGGAGAGCTGGGCTAGTAGGTAGATGATAAGGATAAAGGGGTAGGAAAGGGAGATGTCGTAGAAGCCTGCGCACGAGATGATATTTGGATATCGTCTAGGCATCAAGCAATATGTACATCTAAAAATGGTAAAAAAGTCTATATTGCAACGCACATTCCTCTTCAAGGAATTCTATTCTCTTGATTCGGCATCTTATCGTGGATACTAGGTTGTCCAATCCACCGTCCATTATCATTCCCCCCTACCCCGTCTCCCATATCCGTCTCGTCCATCAGCCTTTCCCCCTCCCCCGTAACCCTATCCCTCTGAAGATCATCCTCGAATCGATCAACAACCTTACTCTTATCTAGCTGTCTCCGATCCTCATCACTCACGCGTCCCCCAAATATCCGCTTCAACTCCGAGCAGGCTTCAGCATAACATCTATCCGCCGACACGGGGAATTTGATCGGATTGGGCTTCTTGTCAAAGGCATGTGGTACTTCTTTCACCAAGCCGCCATGTACGGTTTTCCCTACCTGGGGCCCCGAGAGCCGTTCGCCAAATGCGATGCCTTCTGCGTTCAACATGTCGTATTCGCAAGTGTATAGTATGATGTCTTGGGGATATGCGGCTTTGAGAAGCTTGTCTGAGCCCGCTGCGGGCGAGAGGTAGGGATCGGTTAGGTCGATCATATTCGGGGGGTGCATATATGATTCGTCGAAGAGCTTGGTGAGCATTGGGGGGAGGTTCATTTCTGGTACGGGGTTTGTTTCGCGTTTGTCTTGGCGCGATATCCGGAAGTCGGTGGGTGGATAGAAGGATACGATTGCTCGGAGGTTGAGGTCTGGGACTTTCTGATGGATTTCTAATTCAGTAGGTTCGAGATCTGTGAGTTTGAGGATCGAGGTGGTGGAGGAATTGCTTGAGTAGGCCTCAGGGCGTCGTGGTAGTTGGAGGGTTGAGGAGCTTTGGGAGGAGGGGTAGGAACTGGAAGGGTAGGAGCTGGAAGGGTAGGAGCTGGCAAGGCGGGAGCTGGAAGGGCGGGAGCTGGCAGGGTAGTTGTTGTTGGTTGATAATAGGCTTCGTTTGCCAACGCCGTTTTGGAGGTCGTGTAGCATGAGGGGAACGGTGAATGCGAAATTTCCACCTGCAGAGAAGCCAGAAAGGGCCATTCGTTGGGGATCGAGGCGAAGCTCTTCGGCGTGGGATGCCAGGTATATGACCGCATCTGTTCCGTCCTCCACGCCTGTGCTGAAGGGGTATTCTGGTGCCAGTCTGTATTCAACTGAGACTAGAACCGCATCCACGGTCTTAACAATGGTCGATGCCCATCTTGCATCATCGGTGCCCGTTCCCAGCGTAAAGCCGCCTCCATGGAAATTGACTACTACTGGGAAGCGGTAGTCATCTGGTGCTGTGTGGTACGAATCCGGGACGTAGAATACCAGCTTGAATGTGCCACCTCGGGGAGATAATCTGGATGGGATGACGATCTTGAAATCTGGGCGTGGTGGTTTGGGACCGGCAAAGTGGTGCAACTTCATGCCCACGGCCATGAGGCCCCTCCATATATTGGCTTTGACCATGAGGATGTAGCGGCGCGAGAAGAATAGGGATAGGCACATGTCCTGTCCGCAGAGGGGATGGAAGGTGGAGGGGAGGGGGGGAGGGGTTATAATAAAGTTCCGTACCGTAGGGATGACTAGGTGCTTTAGCTTGTGGTGGCTTGATGGCTGCTGCAGGATGTTGTATGTGTGCATGTGCTGTATGGATGGGATGGGATGGGATGGGATGGGATGGATCATGGAATGACTCCAGGGTTCTTGCATGCTCTTGTACTGTAAGGTGTGGTATGGTAGGGTATGGTAGGGTATGGTACTCTGTATGCGCCTTCTGGTATGTAGCCTGATTATTCGTGGAAAAGGGGGCTCAGTTATCGAAGGGGCATATCTAGCATACTATGGCTTTGCCGAGCATACCAATTGAAGGCATACGGAGGTCGAGGATGATTTTGGACGACTTCAACGTGAAGAGTGGAGAGATAAATGTACTCCGTAAGCTCTGAGGCATAAGATACAGTACGGTAGCATCCCAATCCAAGTGTCACACCAGGCCACCAACCAGGCCAGGCGCCAGGTGGTGGAGGCGGAGTCCGGCGAGAGTGCGTTGCGTCATCAGCAGGAACAGGAACAAGAACAAGAACAAGGTTACTGTACAGAGTACCTAGACAAGATCACGATCACGATCACGTGGCTTGGATGCATGAATGCCTTGATTTTTAGATGAGCCTCTCTCTCCTCCACGCTCTCTGCCTCTTTCTTGAGTCAGCCACTGCCACTAACCGGCTTGGCAGAGGCTGAACCATGCCTTTCTTGGCCTGGGACATAAGCCTTCACAAGTCCGGAGCGCTACTCCGGCATCTTCGGTTCTGTGCCTGGCCTGGCCTGGCCTGGTCAGCTTTTATGCGTTTATGCCTTTTACTGTACTGTACGGAGCCATGACGTGGGGCGGGAAGATATAAAACGTGCGAAGGTCCAGCTAATATACGATCAGTGCAACTGGTAAGGGTCCTGCCATGGCAAGTGAGAGAAAAGAAGAGACGAGCAGAGAAAGATTAGGGGAAGACACGCGGTTTATTTATATATCCTACCTCGGTATTTGGAGTTACAGGTACTCGGAAAATACCAGTATTGGGCTTGTGTTGTCGCATGTTATCAAAATACGGTAATAACATCACTGACATCATACTCAAGTACTTCCCAAGGCCCGTGCATGCATTTGTGCTCCGTATCAACTCAATCTTCGACTTGCAAATAAAGTAAACAAAACCCTCCCCTCCCCTCCCCTCCTCGTCGCCGTCTTGACTCGCTTTCTGAGTGTCTCCTCTCTCCTGAAGTCACGCCACCTGATATCCTAACCCTACCCTATCAAAAACTCCGGCAGTTCCGTTTGACACTGCGGCTTTTCCGTATTATCCATCACTACTCCGTATTCCTCTCCGGCCGGTTGCCGTGCCTTACCTTGCCTTGCCTTGAATCAAACTTCGGCTATCACAAAGCTCGCTCGCGCGCCCTTACTCAGCTAGTTGCATCTGCGCGTACAAAATACTTTCTCGGCGTCCTGTGCCTCTTGCCCTTTTCTTTTCTCCCCGCTCATCACGACGATCAGCTGAATTACAATCGTGTCACAATGTCGTTCCTCAAGAAGCCCTTCCGAAAGTTGAAGGAAATCAACGGATCCTCCCACCACAACTCCTCCGACTCCATACCCAGCAAAGAAGAAGGCGTCAGCGGTTCTTCTACCCCAACCAATCCTGTGGGCGGATCCAGCACTCCCATTGGAAATGTCGATACACCGCCCGAATCCAAGCGACAAAGCTTGGATTCAGATCGCAAGAGGGCAAGCGTGGACAAGGCGCGAACGAAGGCTGAGAACAAGAAGAGGCAGTCTTTGGCACGCTTAGAAGAGGAGAGATTCTTGAAGGAGGGTCCTCCACAGCTCACCAAGCTGTACAAACCATTCAGTATGAATATGAGTAAGAAATGGGATCAGGAGAAGAGACAATTGTTCAAAGAATTGGATTTCAAGCGTAAGGCTGGTAATTCTGGAATCACAGATCCCCCACTAATTGAACCCAGAAATGGATGGCGAAGTTATTACCTTCCGAGCTCGCATACACACCCTCCGCCGAATGAGCGCAAAGCTCGTTTTCATTGTGTTCCGTCAACAAACCATCACAATTCAAGGAGTTCTGCAGAGCTTCAAACCCAAAGGCGAATTGCAGCGTACGTTTTTCTGCCTGGTGTCAATACTTTTGCTAACATATTCTAGCCAATGAAGACAATACTGGCACTATTTCCGAGCAGATGGTTCGAAGTGTGGAACATTACCCTAGCGAAACAATTGTGGTTGCCTACGCCCTGCTTCGAAAGGCCCCGCACCGAGTCAAGAATGCGACAATACACGATTACGAATTGGAGGTTTATGAGATCCACAAGGTTGGGGACTTGACAGAAAATGTGCCATTCACAGTCTATGATGCCGAAAATATCAACAGAGATACGGAGGACGTCGACGATGAGGAATTAGAGGATTCTTCAATCCTCTCTGGTACTGATACTCCGGATGGTTCCAAATCGCCAGTAGACGGGAAGCCCTCCCGTATTTCCACGGATCTTTCTAAATTCTCCATTGATAAATTAAGAAGCCGCAGTAAGTACAGTGCCTGCCAGATGAGAACTTCCAATTGCTGACAATGAAAAGAGAGTTTGGATGTCAACAGGCCAAGTCGTTCACTCCCCCAACGAGTTCGGCTAAACAATCGTATTGTGGATCTGCGAACAGGTCCTGCGCAATCCGTTTTCCGCATCCAGTCTGGCATTTGCAACCTGTTCCGATCTTATCTTGATACTCAGGGATTCATTGAAATTCATACTCCTAAACTTCAAGGCGGCGCCACTGAATCTGGTGCTACCGTTTTCGAAGTGAACTATTTTGGACGTCCCGCATTCTTAGCTCAATCTCCCCAACTTGCAAAGCAAATGTGTATTGCAGCGGATTTTGAACGTGTGTATGAGATTGGAGCTGTTTTCCGTGCTGAAGACAGTAATACGCCTCGCCATCTGACCGAATATACTGGATTGGATCTTGAGATGGCGCTGGAAGAGCATTACCATGAAGCTCTGACAATCATTGATGGCATGTTTAAGCACTTGTGGAAAGGCATCTACGATCGATACCAACCAGAAATCGAACTCATCTCACAGTTTTATCCCCAAGAAAAGGTACAATGGCTGGATGTAACACCAAGAATCCCATTTGCAGAGGGCGTTCAGATGCTTATTGATGACGGGTGGGTTGACGAGGATGGTAAACCTCCTTCGAAGTTGGAGGATCTCGCAACCCGAGCAGAGATTAGATTGGGAGCTATTGTGAAGGAAAAGTTCAAGACCGACTACTACATCCTCGATAAATTCCCGGCTTCCGTGCGACCCTTCTACACGATGCCGGATCCCACCGATGATCGTTATACTAACTCCTTTGATATCTTCATGAGAGGTCAAGAAATCTTGACTGGAGGTCAGCGTATTCACGACGCTAAATTCCTTGAGAAGCGAATGAAGCAAAAGGGGATCAAGCCAGATACCATGACTGAATATTTGGAAGGTTTCAGATGGGGTGCACCACCCCACGCTGGTTGTGGTATTGGTCTCGAGCGTCTTACCTATCTTTTCTTGAATCTCGGAAACATCCGACTTGCATCCCTCTTCCCTCGAGACCCCAAATCTCTTCCAGCTAGACCGCCTGTACTCGCTCTCAGACACCCAGAAGCAAGCACCACCAACCCCCCATGGGAACAACAGTCAGAAGATATCGAAGAGTCCACCACGTCCTTGGAAAAGAAAGCCCAGCTCCAGCCACTCGAGAAGCTTATCGCAAATTACGGAGACGCAGCCAACACATCATGGCTCGACCCGAGATACCACGTATTCAGACATCCATCAACTGGAGCAGCACAAGGTTACATTGTACATAACAACTTCGCCATCGCCGTTGGTGACCCTCTCTGCGCCAAGTCCCAATACTCCCAAGTAATCTCCGCCTACCTTCAATTCCTTAAGGAGGAATACAAAGATATCCACCCCCTATGGATGATTGCTGGCCCACAAGTAGAAGAATACCTCGGCGAAAAATTCCTCTGGCGCACCCTCGCCTGTATCTCCGAAGAGCGTGCCAACCCCAAGGACAACCCAGCGATCAGAGACAACGATTTGGCGCGTAAAGTACGCCACGCCGAGAAGGAAGGTGTCAAGAATATTGAAGTCCCGTCTACCGAGCCCGTCAGCGACGAATTAAAGGCCAAAATCGACGCACGGATCAAGGACTGGATGAAGAACCGCAAAGGAACGCAGGTCCATCTCACTGAAATCAGACCCTGGGTCGACGAACCCCATCGGCACTACTTTTACGCCTCCGGCTCCGACGGCACCATCCACGCACTTTGCGTACTCCATCAACTCGCCCCGAAAAATGGCTACCAAGTGAAATTTTCCCTCGAATTCCCCGGCGCGCCCTCAGGGACGATCGAATCTCTGATCATGTTCTCGCTGCGCATGATCGCAGTCACGGACATAGAAGCAAAACAAGTTACTTTCGGCACCGGCGCGATGCCTACTTTGGAGGGAGGTAGGAATTTGGGGAAGCACAAGGTCAAAGCGCTGAAGAAGGCATATGAGGCTATTAATGCGCGCTTCAAGTTGACAAACAAGAGCGAGTTTAGAGAGAAGATGGGATGTTGGAATGAGCCGGTTTATGTTTGTTATCCGCGAGGTGGATTGGGGGCTGGGGGGATCAGAGCTATTATGGGGTTCTTGGAGGAGGATGGTTGAGCGAGCCGGAGGCGAGCCGAGTTGTATGAGGCTGAGGACTGGGTGAGGAGGTGGAGATGGGCGTGGAAAGGTAAGGAGAGAGGAGGTAATTTGACAAACGATGATGAAGAAAACGAAAGAACGAAAGATATTCCCTTCTCTCTCTTCTCTTCCTTTTCTTGGGCGTTTTGAAACAAGCGCTGGATTCTATTCAGGTTCAGAAAAGACAGAGAGATATAAATGAACACAAACGGATATACACCTAGGATAGTTGATTTAATAGTTGGATGAGATAGATACCTTTTTCTTTTTTCCTATTTTTATTATTGTTGTTGTTGTTAGGGGAGGAGGAGGAAGAGGAACAGGAGTTGTAGATACTAGTTAGAGATGGAATATAATTCTTATCTACTTATTTATACATTCTCTAAATATCAACTCTGCTCTGCTATATTCCAACCGAGTACTCTAGCTATAAACTATTTAATTACCTAGGTATAAGTATCTCCTACTCGAGTAAAGGATTCCATATCCTCCTATTCCTTCCGGATCCCTAGGTATAGGTTTTTATACACTGTTTCTTGGATCGGTGAGGT
>QGML01000272.1:0-21015 GCA_007825375.1 Lachnellula willkommii | reverse complement strand
AAGGAAAGCATGACGCTCCTCTTCCGCCATCTCAACTCTTCCTCCTCCACCAAGACCTCCACCTCCATATCGTCCCCCCAATCCACCAACTCGCCACTCCTCCCCCCCCTCCCCCTCTGGCAACAAGCCCTAGCAGGCGCCAGCGCAGGCATGTCCTACAACTTCCTCTTCTTCCCCGCCGACACCATCAAGAGCCGCATGCAAACCGGCGGCAAACACGCCTTCTGGGCCGAGGGCACCGCCATCTGGCGCCAATACGGTCTCCGGGGCTTGTACCGCGGTTGCGGGATCACGGTCGCGAGGAGTGCGCCCAGCAGCGCGTTTATCTTTATCATCTTTGATGCGTTGAAGGAGAGGTTTCACGTTGGGTCGTAACAAGGTGCATGCATGCATGCATGCTTTGGCGTAGGTTGTGTTGCGTGATTCATGGAATGTGCTTGCTTTTGCATAAGCGGGTTGGCGTTGGGAATAGATGTATTAGATGGAAAGGCTGGTTGGTTTTTCTTTTCTTTTCTCTGCTATCTATCATCTTGATATCAATATGGATCTGCACACTTCACGGCGTTGCACGGCGTTTCAAAATGGGAAGGGAGCGGGGACTAGAAATAGAAAATAGAGAAAGAGCATTTATCAAAAGGAAGTACATTTAGAGAGGAATACAATTGGTTTGCAAAACCTGTATAAATGAATGAATGAACATGCTTTGATAAGTTTGTATTCTTCATTCATACCTAACGTATATACATACATACACAAGCAAAATAATTGCAAGCAAGCAAGCAAGCACCCCCCGCAACCGCAAAAATAAATATGCTACACTCCGAGTCCTCCACGTGACTGAACCTGCTTGTCATCTCATCTCATCTCAATCTCTCTCATACCAGTAGTCCCTCGATCAAGTAAAAAGATATGCAATTGCTATTTCTATCTAGTAAACACGCTTGAAAGGAGGCACGGCCTTGCACTCATTCTCATCCAGTGTGGTGCCGACGACGGCTCGGTATGTCAGGTCGGTCTTGCCATGCGGCTTCTTCTGGAAACTCAGCGTGTGCTTCATCCATTCCTTGTCGTCTCGGTCTGGGAAATCTTCTCTGGCGTGTGCACCGCGGGATTCCTTTCTCGCGACTGCTGATTCGGCGGTTTGGACGCTTGACAGGTTTGTTAGTACTGGGTTTTGTAATGATAACAAAGGGGCAAGGGGACTTACGCGCAAGTTAACAAGTTTCTTAATTCTAGAGTTTCGACCAAGTCTGAGTTCCAGATCATGCTTCGGTCCTTGATTCCGACATCCTTAAAGGTCTGGTCGACCTCGTTGATCTTCTTGACACCCTCCTCCAAACTCTCTTGCATACGGAACACACTGACGTCTGTCTGCATGGTCTTTTGCATTGCTAGACGGACTTCGTGTGTGCTCTTTGGGCCATCGGATGTTCGGATTTGGTCCAGGACGCTGATGGATTCAGCACCGGCGTCGGCGCTGATTTCCTTGTGGGGCATGCCTGGCTCAAAGTTATCCCGGACGGTGTGGGATACAGCACGGCCAAAGACAATCAGATCGAGGAGAGAGTTGGCTCCCAGACGGTTGGCGCCGTGAACTGACACGCAAGCAGCTTCACCGCATGCGAAAAGACCTGGTACAACCTGGTCCTTACCTTCACCATCAACAGTGAGAACCTCACCAGTGTATTTGGTTGGGATACCACCCATGTTGTAGTGAACTGTTGGTAGAACTGGGATAGGTTGCTTTCGGACATCGACGCCTGAGAAGATAGATGCAGTCTCGGAGATACCAGGGAGACGCTCGTGGAGAACCTCAGCAGGCAAATGACTGAGCTGTAGGTAAAGATGATCCTTATCAGGACCAACGCCACGTCCTTCACGGATCTCCATTGTCATTGATCGAGAAACGACATCTCGACTGGCCAAATCCTTGGCGGTTGGCGCGTAACGTTCCATAAATCGCTCTCCCTCAGAGTTCAACAGGTATCCACCCTCACCACGAGCACCCTCAGTAATCAAGCAGCCAGCTCCATAGATACCAGTTGGGTGGAATTGGACAAATTCGAGATCTTGGTTGGGCAAACCGGCGCGAGCAACCATAGCCATTCCATCACCCGTGCAAGTATGCGCCGAGGTACAACTAAAGTACGCACGTCCATAACCACCAGTAGCCAGGACAGTGTTGTGAGCACGGAATCTGTGCAGAGTGCCGTCCTCCTGGTTGTATGCGATAACACCCTTGCATTCGCCATCCTCCATAATCAGATCGAGAGCAAAGTATTCGATAAAGTAGTTTGTGTTGTGTCGGAGAGATTGACCATAGAGAGTGTGTAGGAGAGCATGTCCGGTTCTATCTGCAGCAGCGCAGCATCTGTATGCTTGTCCACCCTTTCCAAACTTTTGCGATTGGCCACCGAAAGCACGTTGATAGCTGCACACATTAGCAAAGTCTTCATGGCTGGTAAGTATAAAAACTCACATCTTGCCGTCATCGGTTCTTGAGAAAGGGCAACCGTAGTTCTCCAACTCAATAACAGATTTCGGTGCCTCTCTTGTCATGTAATGAATTGCATCCTGGTCTCCTAGCCAATCCGAACCCTTGACGGTATCGTACATATGCCATCTCCAGTCGTCCTCGTGCATGTTACCCAGAGCAGCATTAATACCTCCTTGTGCGGCTACCGTATGACTTCGAGTTGGGAATAGCTTCGATATACACGCGACGTTGAAACCAGCCTCGGCAAGACCGAAAGCTGCTCGCAGACCGGCACCACCAGCTCCCACAACAATGGCATCGTATTCGTGATCCTAACACCCATCAGATGAGAGCTTTTGACCAAATATGATATGGGTACATACAACAACTGGGTATTTGTGGCTACCAAAGGGCGAAGCTTCCTTGGCTCGGAGGGGCGCGTTTGTTATTATCCTGGCTGCAAGACTGTCAGCTATGTTTGAGAGTCGCAGACGGTTTGAAAATGGTACCTGCAGATCTCGTAGAAGAGAAGGTTCTTGTCTGGCTCTTCAATGCCTTCGAGAGCTATTTACAGCAGATTAGCATAGGCTCATCCCACTTAGGCCGAGGCAAGAGGTAGACATACCGAAGGACCAGCTGTAAACCTCCGCATTGCAAATGAAGACATACTGGAAGGACAAGTAGCAGAGGAGAAGAGGGGAGAGGGAGGAAAAGGGAGGAGAGAGGAAAGAAGACTTGGCTGGGTGTTTTGAGGCGATTCAGACTTCTAGAATGTCGAGTTCGCTGATGTCGTTCCGTTGTTGCTAGAGCATTTCTTGAGCCAATCGGAGGGCCGGTGATCTTTGCTTACAACCAGCTCTTCTCTTCCGCGTGCCGTTGCCGAGCGAGGACGAAATTCTTTCGGAAGGAAGCAGCATCACGTGCGATATCATTTCTGCTTGCTTCCCTTCCTCTCGAGAACCTATGAAACAAGTCGACTTGGATTTCGACATGTTATGAATGGACTTCTTGGTGTAAAGAGGCACGAAGTATAGTCACGTGTGCACTTCTCGGATAATCTTGTTCCGATCTTGGCTTGGCTTGGCTTGGCGTGGCGTGGCTCTGCTCTGTAGGCTGAAACGACTTCTCTCCATGGCTGCATCAAAATCCCGCGTTTCAATATTCATCTAATGAAGTAATTAGAGAGCGGGAGAGAAGGGTACGAGCTCTTCTTATTGGCGGAGTATATCTTTGTCTAGAACGCGGAGCTAGACTCGACTTACTCTATCTCCCCGTTACACAGGACCCCGTGCCGTGGTAAGCAATACAGTACCGGTCCGGTACCTTGCCTTGCCAGCTCAGGAATCCCCTCCTGATGCCTATGTTCTGGTGTCAGCCATGCAGTACATTGCCTGGAGATGATTTCCAATCTTGTTTTCCAATCTTGTTTTCCAATCTTGTTTTCCAATTAACTCTGAATGTACCCAGGCGGTGTCAGCTGAGTGTTATGTTACTTCCATCAACCTCTCTTTCCATTTCACGCAATCAATTAGGCTCAGTGGTCTAATAATGGTCTTTCGATTCCTGCGGCGCAGTGATCGTGCTGGGGGTCAAACAGCCGGTAAAACAATTGCACGCGTGCGGAGAGCCATTCCTCTTACCGACGAGCCTGAGTTCCGTTTATATTGCATGTTGGATGTATTCCCAGCTTTTCCATCACGTTCCCCGGCAAGCCCATCCGTCGTAAATTTACCTCTGTATGGCTATGGTGACACATCTACACTAAACGGGTAATTTTCCCCTCCAAAATTTCATCGAGCCCAGCCTTACCCCACACAGGCACCATGCACCAGCAACCCGCATGATCCTTATTGCTACTCCATTGAAAGGCCTTTCATCTACTCCCTCCAATAACAATTGAGAAATTCCTGGCAGCACGTTTCCTCCACGGGGGCCATGGAAAAAATTATATCTTGCTCTGTATCCTCTTTTCTCTCCGTTTCCTCCGGTTCATCTCATTCTTGTATTCTGGTGTAGTTCACGCCCAGTATGAAGACAACCAACTTCCTCTGTGGAGTTCTTGGCTGTGCATTGTACCGTGAGAAACCCAATTGCATGTTTATTTCATCCCTGACATAAGATAGTTATTTCTGCCGTGCTAGCACAAGACTTTGCCTCTCATGGAACTTACACGGAGCCAAACACTGGAATCGTTTTCTACACCAGTTTTGAGACAAATGGGACCGTCGAAGGAGATGGAGAGTTCTCAGAGGTCTCCTGGGGAGGCTTCACTTTTGGTATTGCTCTGCCAGAGAATGCTTTGACAGTAGACTCATTTGAATACATTGGATTGATTGTATGTTCTGATGAGAGGGCTCGCGATAATGACGGAGCTGACTGATTCTAGATTGGATCTACACCCAATGGCACAGGGTGGTCTGGTATTGTCCAGGGAGACAATACTGGTGCAGGTATGCCAAATCACCTTATGCTCTTAGCTTGGCCAACTGGCAATGGTGATGAAATCGCTACTTCCTTCCGATACACCTCGTAAGTATATTCTCTGAAGCAAGGAAATTAGATTTCTAACCAATTGTGCAGTGGATATCTAGCCCCGGTTCCGTACGGGGGAAGTGCCTCGATTTACCCAATCTACTCTAAAGTAAATGCCACCAATTGGACTCTGGTATACAAGTGTACAAATTGCTTGATCTTTGATGATCCAACCCAAGCCTCTTTCAATACCTCAACCTCGAAGGGAGGATTTGAACAAGGTTGGGCCCAATCCGATGCACCTCCCTTTGACAAAACGGATGCAAACTCCGACTTTGACCAACACAATAACGGAATGGGAGAGTTTTCAATTGCAGTTGCATCTGCCACACAGTCCGATTATTCCAAGTGGGCAACCGAGACTGCTACCACCACATACACTTCAGCAACATCAACAGGGACTTCAACTTCAGCTTCAATCTCAGCTAGTGCCGTTCCAACTGGGGTCACATATGATTATGTTGTCATTGGTGGTGGGGCTGGCGGTATCCCAATTGCAGACAAGCTGTCTGAAGCCGGAAAGTCTGTTTTACTCATTGAAAAGGGAGTAGCATCCTCTGCGAGATGGGGCGGAAGTAAGTATCACTGTGGTGTGCACAAGATGAAGCTGACACGTCCTAGCACTTCGACCGGAGAGTGGATGGCTCGATGGGTATAATTTGACTTGGTTCGATGTTCCAGGAGAATGCAACAGAATTTGGAATGGTGGATCAGATGGTGTCGCTTGTACTGATACGGACCAGATGGCCGGTTGCATTTTGGGTGGAGGAACAGCAGTAAATGCCGGCTTATGGTGGAAGGTAAGAATTTCGCATCGAGAAACAAGATATGCACTGACTCCAGTAGCCCAACCCTGCGGATTGGGACGTCAACTTCCCAACTGGGTGGCAGTCTTCCGATATGTCAGCAGCTACTCAACGAGTATTTTCACGACTTCCTGGCACCGATCATCCTTCTATGGACGGACAGCTTTATATTCAGTCCGGCTTCAACACTATCCGAACGGGACTTGCCAATGCAAACTGGACTAGTGTAACAGCGAACGACGTCCCAAGCCAAAAGAATAGGACTTATGCTCATACCCCTTACATGTACATCCACGGCGAACGAGGCGGTCCTATGGCTACATACCTCGTAAGCGCGAGCAGCAGAGGAAACTTCCACATGTGGTTAAACACCAGTGTTGAGCGCATCAACCGTGTAGGCGGGCATGCAACCAGCTTGGATCTTTTGGCAACAAACAATGGAGGATACACTGGTACTCTCAACTTGACCGCAAACACCGGTCGGGTTATTCTTGCGGCCGGAGCTTTTGGAACACCAAAGATTCTTTTCAGAAGTGGGATTGGACCTACCGACATGCTTGAAGTGGTTAACTCTAGCACTGACGCTTCAAAGATGATATCATCTAGCTCTTGGATTGATCTGCCAGTGGGATATAATCTTGACGATCATTTGAACACCGACTGTGTTATCTCGCATCCCAATGTCACTTATTACGATTGGCCTGCAGCTTGGGATACTCCAATTGCAGCCGATGCTACGAGTTATCTTCAAAATCGCATCGGTCCCCTTGCTCAAGCAGCGCCAAACATCGGCCCAATGATGTGGGAAGAAATCACTGGTCCTGATGGCATTGTAAGACAGATGCAATGGACATCCAGAGTCGAGGGGTCTGGTGGCGAGCCAGATGGCAACACCATGACTCTCAGTCTTTACCTCGGAAGAGGCCAGCTCTCCCGTGGTCGTACCACCATTGCGAAGGGGCTGAACATGCTGGTCTCTACGCTGCCTTATGGAAACACCAATGATCTAGCATCTGTCGCCATAGCGATTGATCACATGAAGGAAGCATTGAGCACTATACCAAACATAACGCTACTTTTGCCTCCTGCCAACATGACCGGTACCGATTACCTTGCGAGCGTAAGTAGCTTCCTGCCTTTAGATTCACAGCTAACACTTGCTAGCTCCCGCTCACCTATGCAAATATCGGAGCCCGCCGTGCTAACCACTGGCTCGGTACCGCCAAAATGGGCACCGACAGCGGACTTACAGGCGGAACATCAGTCGTGGACTTGAACACCAAGGTTTACGGTACAGACAACATCTTCGTCGTAGACGCAAGTATCTTCCCCGGCATGCCAAGCACGAACCCCAGCTCGCTGATTGTGGTTGCGGCCGAGAAGGCGAGCGAGAAGATTCTTGCGCTGCGGCCAGGTTCTTGAATATCTAAATGACGCCCTTATACATTTTGTATATACCTTCTCTTCGAACTTGTAAATATTTTTGATCTACAGAAACAGAAAAAAATTGACTCTGCTTCGGCACAAGCACTTCCATGCGTCGTGTCTCCAAATTTATGTACCTGTGCAAACCCGGACTCAAAGCACGTCCGTACCCAGTAATTGCATGCATAGACATGGGGGTACGCATATGCGTGATACACGGACAGTAGAAAGGAATCACAGGGCTCTATACGCGGCTAAATACGCCCTGCCCTGCCCTTCACGAGTACGGACATTACCAACAAGGATCATTCAGCCACGAGATGAGCAGATATTTACACGACGCAGGCTGTGCTGTGCTGTTTCTTTTCTTTTCTTTCCGTCCACACGACAGGACTTCGGAACGTTCCCTCCGTACTAAACGGTATTTGATTGAAAAGTCCTAGATCTAGACAGCTAATGGTAATACAGGGAATAAACCAAAAACTAATAAGAGATTAATAGAAAGTATTCTTAGATCGCTCGGAATCCTTTGCAAAAACAGACAATTCTGCCGTGATATTTATCGGGACGGGATATATAGGTCACGTGGCCTAAGCGAGTGATGACTAAGCGATATAGGGGAGGGGGGATAACCTCTTCTCCCTGTGTATAATTATAACTATAAGCCTGGATTAAGTTTTACTAGCTAGTACGAAGTAATCACCCTTATAATACCTATATATAAAATAAGCCGAACTTATACACGTGGGAATTAATAACTACTTTCTTATATAAATAGAATAGCTAGGTAATAGACTCTACTCTTTAGAAATAACCCTTGAGTATTTTTATAGTACTTATAATAGGAAAACCTGAAAGTGTATAGATCAAGTAATTAAAATTTAAAACAATATAGATTTAGTAAATAACCGTAAATAGAATTATTATAGAAGTGTCTAAAGACTTAAGTTTAAAAGTAGCTATTTAAATAGATAATTAGTCTAGTAACACTAAGATACCTATATAAAAAGTCACGTCTAAGGATGTGTTTGAGGTGTGCAAAGCGGCAATGGGAAACGTTATTAATCTGGAATGTATATAAAGTCGAAAGGACGGAAATCAAATCAGCAGCTGTCGAAGTAGGATTGATCGAGTTCACTTCAAATCTTTATTATAAACCACATCTATAATGATAATAAGACTGCCTAAGATTCTAGCAAATAAATAAATAACCTTATGCAAACTCTATTAACTTCTAATATAAGCCCTCTAAACGGCTACGTCTATCTCTTACTTTATACGCCTATAACTTATAACCTCAGCACAAATATTCGTACAAGTAACACTTTACACTCGCCTCGTAGATAAGCGTCCCAGCAGTAGGACAATTCTTCGACAGATAATAAGTAGTACAGCGCCCCACAATCTTGTCTCCATTCGCCTGATCATAAACACCCGCGTAATAGTCCTCATTATTATGATACGCCTGATTCAATCCACACGTGCCGCCCACGCCAAGCACCAACTGCTTATCCCCAGCACCATCCGGAAGGCCCGAGCCACCGCAGTAGTCGAACATATTCGGTAGCTCTGCCGCGTTGGGACCAATGGTCGACCACGACTGTTCTAACCCCATGGAGTTGTCGTCGCAGAGGGAACCGCCGTTGCCGCCCTCGACGTCGCCGACGTGCATGAACGGATAGCTTTCGCCGCGTGATGTGTAGAGTTCAGTGACCTGCTCGATCGCCGCTGTACATGCCAAGGTAGATGACTGGTTGGACGTCGGACCGAGTTTCGAATGTGGTGCTTTGGTTTAAAGTGCGAGGTGGTGAGGTTTGGAGGGCGAGAGTGATCGATGAGAGCGCGGAGGCTAAGAGGAGGGTTTTGAGGAATGCCATGATGTTGTTATAGAGTAGTTGGATTGTAATGAAGTTGTGTAGGCGGATTTTAGATGAGAATTTTGATGTGCGATATAGTGAGGATAGAGCTGGCGAGAGATACAGAGCTAAGAGGATGAAGGTTAAAGAAATAGGAGGGAGATGATAGACTATATATACAAATGAACAAATAACTGCACTTAACTATCAAGGCAATTTCTCCACGGTTAAGCTATGTTTAGAACATCAGGCTTCATATCCGAAAGATACTTCGCTGAAGGAGCAGAACTTACTAGTAGAGAATTGTCGAAATACGCTTAAGAACTGTTCTATTCGATCTTTCTATACGAAATAATCCATGGATTACACCATCTAATTCATATGTTGCTTTAAGTTACACAAGAGACGAAATCCTATCAATGAATCGGACTATAGATTGTATTTGAACCCCTGGAAGCTGACTTAATTCGAATTAATAATTACTCAACAATAAGAACTCACGTAATCAATGAAAGGCTGTACTGTCCAGCCTGCCTATGCGAGTGTGACCACAGGTTCAAGCCCTGTGAATGGTGAGACCCCAGCCTCCAAGTGTAGCTTCTTGAACCCCTGAAAGCTGACTTGAATTCGAATCAATAATTACTCTAGCTTATAATATTATTATAGCAATAAACCTCTTCTTGACTAATTAGATAACTGTAGATCGCCTGAAACCTAAAAGGTCAGGTGGCTGGAAATGAGACCAGGAGATAAGCTATGCATTTCTCGTATAGATGGTAAAATAGAATAGAATGTCTTACTGTAGCGATCTACAAGGCAGACTTGAAACTTTTAATATCAGCAGCGCTACACTCCACCCTCCACACCCCGCACTCCGCCCTCCACATAGTCTTTTCCGGAAGGAGGCCTAGGAGGATGCGAGCTCAAATAGCTTGAAATGTCATAACCGCATCTATACTCGCAAACGAAGTAGTTGTGGTAGATAGGTACTTGAGTTCGTACAGTCGATCAACTAAGGGATACTGCATCAAGTATTACGCGGTCATTTCTCTTTTTGTATAGGAGAAATATATTTGGCTCGTATTTCAGATCCTTTTTGCTGATTTTTAAAGGTCCGCAGTGCAGCATTACGATACCTAAGGGATGCGACGAGAATAGCTAGATCTAGCAGATGCTGTGTAGCCTGTGTTCATATCGGGTAGGTTATAGGAAACTTCTAGTTGGAGTATTATCAGTTAGATGGATGTAATAATATTGTTTGGCGTCCAACGTAAAACAGGCGAAGCCTATAGCTAGTCCTGGGACCTCCTATAGGGTACAAGGACATACTAAGCTGATAGCTTTTAAATATACGAGTATAGCTATTAGAAAGCATATTATGCAAAAATGCGCTTAACTAACAGAATAGTTAATTATAAGCCTTCTCCGCCAGTCAGGATGAGTACTAGGAGTTTGAAAAATGGGAATAAAATCTGCGTAAAGGCGTCGTGTGGGGCCTCAGGCTTCCACTGGTATAGACGGCTCCTGCCACGCTTCCTATAGGAATCTCACCAAGCGGGCTGTAGAATTATGGACCGACCCCGCGTCCCGTCTAACCTCCAACACCTACCTGACCAAATCATACAAGAATTGGGCATATAAGCACATCAATTCCTTGCGCCCCTCCAGCAGATGTTCAAGCTCTCCGATGCCCTTAGAACGCAGGCATATACTGCAGGGCAGTTGCTCAGATCGCCGCAGAATTTCCACCGCCCGCCCAAGAAGCAGCCCTTTCTCAACCCCCATAAAACACCGACAGAAGCGCCTCACGTCCACCCGAGTTATATTCTGTCGTCAAGAATAACACTAGCATGCCTTAATTAGCTTCCATACTTTCCATACTTCCAAGAAACGGACCTTTTGCATCTTTCGGGGTCTCGTCAATCATTCACATTCTTTAACAACTCACATGCTTTATCTTCATAAGACATAACATGCTCTGCAGAAGTTGTACAGGGATTACTTTGAAAGCCTTGAGTGCTCAGCCTGGCTATCCACATAGCAACAGCTTCAAGGCATTGGAGGCATCGTCGAAGACTTGTTCACTTTGTGCTCTGCTGTGGGATGCTGCAAGCAAAAGCCCGCTGTTCAACCGACGTTCATCTACAGGAAATTCCGAGGATCCCATTTACCTTCGGAGGACAAAAGCACCTGACGATGATGACAAGTTTTTGAGAGCAATACAGATTGTATCACAGCGATTAGCATGGTCTAGTGATGACGACGAGTGGTTGAGCGTTCTGCCAGAATATGATCTTGAAAGCTACGTAGAACAATATGGAGCGGTGGCCTTATATTCTCATCCCAGTAAGTGCTATGGCAAAAGCTTGGTGATTTGGAAACTTGCTGACTGACTGAGATTCTGGCGCTGCAAGCATTGTGACTAGCCAGGGAGTGGAAGCTAGTTCCAATTGCGAGGCAGCTTTTGATATAGTACACCATTGGTTATTCGATTGTAGTACGCGCCATTCAAAATGCCCTATATTACCAGCACCATGTTTAAAATATGGCTCACCAGCGGGTGATGACCATAATCTTAGGATGGGCCAAAAAGAGAACCTCGACATAAACTTTTCATTACCGAATACTCTGCCAGCCGATCAAATACACGAGCGCGATACCCGTGCAAATGTAATAGCGAGGGGGACAAGGGAAATCGAATTACCTAGGAGGTTGCCATCGCGTGTAATTGACGTCGGGCCTTCTAATGGGTCGCAAGTACCCCATCTACATGTCTGTGAGCAGCCCGAGGAAGGATTTTGGATTGCACTAAGTCACTGTTGGGGCTCAATTCCACTTCTTAGAACTACGACTCAGACTCTGTCTAAGCATAAACAAGGCATGCCAATGTCTAGCTTACCTCCGTCATTCAGAGACGCAGTTATAATCACGCGCGAACTTGGGATTCGGTATCTTTGGATCGATTCACTTTGCATCGTACAAGACAATCTTGACGACTGGAGAAAAGAGTCTGCTGAAATGAGCAGAATATATGGCATGTCGTTCCTCACTATTATTGCTGCTGGAGCAAGTAATAGTCAGGGTGGATGTTTCGTCCCGCGAGTTACTCGATTCCCACCAGTTGAAATCCATCCAGTAGACAGTCCCGGCCCCTTTTTTGCAAGGGAATATATTGAAATCTTTAATCGGCAAATAGATCATCATAGTCGAGAGCCCATCGATCGTCGTGGGTGGTGCTTTCAAGAAAGCGTCCTCCCGAAACGTACATTATCATATGGCACAAAAATGATGACTTGGCGGTGCCAAATGGGCTCATTTTCAGAGCAAGGAAACTATAAGAGTGAACCATGGACACTCTATCATGAAACGGAACTATCTTCATACGGTTACTCAAGATGGGAGTTTATTGTGCAAGAATACACCTCGAGATCTTTTACGTACGAGAAAGACAAACTGATTGCTCTCGCTGGAGTTGCAGAGGAACTGTCTCGAATTTGGAAAGACACCTACCTTGCTGGCATATGGGGAGGAGATGTTAATCGGCAGCTGCTTTGGGCAAAAGACGGAATCATAGATCGTACCACAGGATCCGAGATAAAGGCTACTCGCCCTACACAGTTTCGTGCCCCATCTTGGTCTTGGGCTGCCATTAATGGGCCCATTTTGTTTCGTGCCAACTGGATGCAAGAGTACAAATCACTAGCGGAGTTGATAGATACAGAAGTAATTGCCCTAGGGAATACACCGTTCGGAGAGGTTTCAAGTGGAGTCTTGAAGCTCAGAAGTACCATGGAGAGAGTTATGGGGCAATGGGACTTTACTGATAGGCACGCTTCCGTTGCTAAAGTCACTTCAAGCATCACACCAGAGTCTTATACCACGTGCTTCCTCGATATCCCAGAGGAGAGAGACTGGGCTTCCACTGAATTATGGTGCTTGAGATTGGTATCGACGCTCTCGGAACCTGGTTGGATTGAAAAGGATCCTAATGTTCGAGTTATGAATGCCTATGGACTGCTTTTAGTTGCGACGGGTAAGGCAGATGAAGAATATATCCGTGTAGGCATTGCGAAATTAGATTTCGAGGCTCCGGCGGCAACAGAAGTAAAGACTATAACATTAGTCTAAAGTTATAGGGTTTGTGTATAAGGAGACGAAGAGGAAGGTGTATTAGTATAATGACGGATGGCATGTTTTCGCTGCTGGAGAATGAATGGTGGAAGAGAGTACGGGAGAAAAATTAAGAATTCCGAGTCTGTTGGGGATAGTAAGTGGAAATGAAAGATGGATTTGTTTTGACCTCGCGAAACAAGCATCAAATTGAGCCGAATCCGAATAGGCTGTGAAAAATCCGTTTTATGGATAATAGTACCGAATCAAGAAACGCACCGGAAATCCTATGTGTGTTGAATACAGTGAGTTTTTGAAAGGAGATGTGACTCGGGATGTGACCAGTAGAATCGAAGTCTGAATTGTGGCAAGACTGAACTTGCTGGGCCTTGGCTTCCTGACGCTCGTCACCACTGAAAACCCGGCTGGGCCCGATGAAGAAAGAACCCGTAATGCTCCTCTAGTAGAAAAATACGTAGTTGGTTAACTATAGCTAGTGTTTTCCTTAAGGTTTTTATAAACCGGATCTGTATTAACCTCCTGGCCCTTTCTCTGGGGCTGTATATGTCTGCTTATCTAGATCCAGTCCTCTCTAGTAATTTAGTTCGTCCATCTCGGTGCTTATAATATGCGATTTTATAAGTAAAAAGATTCTAAGTAGGTAAGTTAAACAGATATAACTCGCGGCCTTACTAAAAGTTGATTAGTTCTAGTAAACATTTCTAATAAACCTGGGCCAGCCCTGAACCGAGCCTGAGCAAAAGCCGCACTGTTTAAATAAGATATTAGGTTGGGGAATGTCGTCGTATAACAAATATAATATACAGATATAATATCTAATAGTTAAAAGAATTAGTACCGAAGTATTTTCCAGGATGAGATACGATCTAATATTAATAGCTATATACATATACCTCTAAAGCCTAACCGCGTATCCAACTCCCGGCTTCCTTGACTCTAGCACCTTTATAGTCTGCTTAAACACTTTCTTTTATGCCCTATTGCCCACATCTATATAAACCTACGATTTAACATCCTGATTCTGCCTATTAGACATATACTCTCCGTGAGAAGTAGGTCCGGCAGAGGCGCCAAGTACAAGTGTACAAGAACCCACTTCTGTTGTCCGTCCTATTATCTTGTATATAATGGACTCTATAATTCTAGCGGCAAGTGGTTTTTCGTCGCGGGTAGCAAGAGTAGAAACACAGAGGCCTGGATTAACTAGATTAATGATCACTAATAGTGAGGGCGGATTATTAGCCTTAATGTGCGAAACTAACTCGCGAACAAAGAGGATCTGCATAAGCTTGCTAATTTCGTATCTATTTATCGGAAAGAATACCGTCAGTCTTAGTGCTCTTGAAAAGGCAAAATAGTAAAGATAATGAAAAACTATCCTAGTGTCATAAACTTATAAACTTTAGCCGTTATAACGCTTCTCATTATTCAAACTCTCATATATATCTGGGGCATTGATTTGTGGAAACTTGATTAGGCGATGAGCCTCGGAAGTTATAATCGTTAGATGTGGTGGTTGGTGATTTGGCGAATTTGGCAATTTCCGTTAACTTTGGCAAAAGCAATAGCGCGAGCAAGAACGTGTTGATAACATTGACATGCATCGTCTGCTCTGTTCCCTTGGAGACAGCGTAGGTCTTGCTATTGATTCCTGCATTTTGTACTGGCACGTCGACACGAGGGAGCTCCTTGTTGACGCGCTCGGCAAACGCGACTGTTAATGCGGTGCTAGTGAGGTCTAGAGCCCAAACTTCGATGGCATCGACTGCATTGCGGTGTTTAACTGTTTAGAGAATGTCCTCTTTTGCCGTCTGGTCTTTGGAGACCGTTCGAACTGCGATGATCAATCTCGCACAGTTTAGCCTGTAGAAATGGCGTGCTGCTTCTAAACCAAGGCCGACATTGGCACCGGTGACAATGACAGTTTGATTAGCGAACGATTGGGTTAGGAATTGTGGTGTATAGAAAAGTGGGGAGTGGAGGAAGAGTCGTAAGAAAGGGCCAAATTTAGGTTGGATAAGGAATTCTTCAGACATGTTGGATGGTTATGTAGAAGACAGACAGATGAGGAGAAAAAGATTACTTGGTAAGGGAAAGAGAGCAAAGACAGAAGAAGTAGTTATATATCTTCTAGCGTTAGGTGTCTCATGACAAGCACAATAAGCAAAGGTAACTTCCATGCGTTCATTGGGATCAGGTCAGGGCAATACTTTCTGCAATTGCTACCAACCAAACATCCCACTGCCTTTCTCAATTGCGTATAACTTACCGCCACGATCTGTAGAGAGACCTAAAAACAGATAGCTTCCGCAGATGGATATGAACATATGACTGCTGCCGCTTGAGGTTTGACAATAGACCAGCGGGGACTAACCCAAAGCGGATAGCGCCCGCAGAAATATCCTTACAACGCTTATCCGCACTACCTCCTTTCAACTTCCTTCATAGAAGACAGCGAAACTCTATAGTCATGTGGATTCATGGCCATGGTCTCGGAATCAAAAGCATGCCGTTTTTGCGCAATGGCAAAGCGCCGGTGTGGAAAACAGACACCACACTGCCTGCGGTGTAGAACTCGGGGTACTGAATGCACATACCCCCCAACAAAACCGAATTCCTTTGTCCTTTGCCGAGAAGACACACCCTCTGTCGAGTCCGAATCCTCTCCTGATAGGAGTTTTCAGTTGTCCGCACATTCTTCGTGCCTGCACACTGGTGGATCAGATACCACGCTGTCTTTAGGCTTGGGCCTAGATTTCCCCGGACTCTTTAGTACTCTATTCGACAACCAGTTGGCTTCAAGCTGGTTTGATTCTGTAGAGACCTGGCAGGTTCGTTTTCCCACGGCGGACCAAAGCTCATTGTCAATTCCAGACCTTAAGCGCTTTATCGCAAGGATTTTTCCGATGGCTGGCCGAATGGGTTGAGAAGGGCAGCAATCCTTTCATACATGCAACGCTATACCGGACTCGATTTCCCCGTTGTATCCAGGATGCGTATACGACTCTATCATGTTACTTTCACAAAACTACATCAAATGAGTAGATTGCTTTCCGAATAATCGAGGACCGAGCCAAAGATTTGTTAGCAGAATACGGCATTCCATTGGTAGACCCATCTAACAATACCACGACTTCAATCCATCTTGACCCTTTTGAACATGTAGCTCGGGTTCACGCCTTGTTAGTCTACCAAATCCTTGGCCTCTACGATGGTGACATTCGGCTGCGCCATCTTTCAGAGGCTTACATGCCTGTGCTAAACAGCTGGATACAAGAGATGGTTCATCATGCTAGTCACAACACATGCTTAGGTGGCTACGTTACCTCAGCAGCTCACGAGCAAACACTTGACAGTTTCAGTTCAACCTACAGGTCGCAGGGGGAGTGTCTCCTTTGGCACTCGTGGATACTGACTGAGAGCGCACGACGTACTTGGGTCGTGAGCTCTGGTATCCAAGCAGTCTTCTTGGCACTTCAGCAGAGAGGCGGGATCCCTTGTCAAGGTGGAATGATGGTTACAACGCGCCAGGGAGTGTGGGAAGCCCAATCTTCAGTAGCTTGGGAGAAAAGGTGCTTGGAGGTTGTTGTGGGTTTAATGCAGATGGCCGAGGCCAATAGCTTATTTACGGACTTTGCACCGAACGATATTGACGAGTTTACAAAGGCAGCCCTGGAGGTTGCTTTTGGTAGAGAGAGAATGGAGAGATGGGGTGTTCAGAATGAAGGGTTGTAAATCGTAAATGACGTGGGAGGGACTGGAAGTGCCGCAAAAATAAAAACTGAAACAAAAACTGAAAGTCAAAGAGTTAACAACGATCCTGACTTCTTCTTTCTGTATGTTTTGGAAGCGAAGCACGACTCTCGGCAGCCTTGTTCTCAGAAAAGTCCGTACTACGAAACCAAATCTCGCCCCGCAACGTTGAATACTAAGATCTAATAGATCTCTTTCTTGTCTTTAACTTCAACTTCAACGTCATATTCCACTTCGAGTTCGAAATAAACTGGAAGGCAACTAAGAGTACGAAGGGGTTCAACAACGCTCGGCTGAAGACAAATCGTTTCGCACATTTAAAATTTCTACCTTGATCGGTATTGGCTTTCAACTGGCTCACTTGAACCTAATCTATTATTGATATAAAATATATTATGGTTCATTAAACTCTCTATAAGTTACTGTGGCTCTCGGAGGTATCAACTCTTGTGAATAGGGGGGAAGATGAGCTAAGCGAGAGGGTGGACGCCGACGCCGTGCCGTCCACTTCCGCATTGCGGTGGCTGGGCTGACAACCGATTGCGATAAGCCTCATATGAGGGGGTTGGGTTGGGAAACATCAAGACTGATGTACTTTATACCTCCATACAACAACACAGCCAGATCAACCACGAAGATAGTACCCATCGTGCGACATCGTAAAATACAGATTATTCGCTATACAGTTGCTTGACGATATACGGAAGCTTCTTTCTGCAACGTGTAGCCAGACACAGGAGCTTCGGCATACTTATCCAACAACCCTCTCTTGCCAATTGCTGAATAGCTTCTTGCGCGTGGTCATATTGTACTGGCATCACACCACTATCAGCTCTTTGCTAGATCTTCTCAGCAGTCACCATGTTTACTCCGAGCAAGACCAACAAGGCGACAGCGACCAGGTCCACCAAAGGCCTATTCAAAGACGGCACATGGCTCTGTAAGTAAAGCCCTCAAATACCACCTTGGACATCAATTCTAACAAGCCACAGGCAACTGCGATCCCCGTCAACCCGCCTCCCGCCGCCAGACGAAGACTGACACATCCAACAAAGGCCGCTGGTTCTACACCTGCAAGAAACACAGCAGTCGCCACGACCACTGCAAGTTCTTCCTCTGGGACGACCTAGCCAAGCAACGAGAAGGAGAAGGCGTCCGTCCCTCTACCCCAGAACACCAATACATCGAACCCTCGCCAACGCCTCCCACCACCCCTTCTGTGGCCAGCCACAACAAGAACAAGCGGAAATATGACGAGCTGGACGAGGGCTCTGATAGCGACTTTGGCGGCTTCGATATCTCGCCTGAGCAGGCGGCGGAGATGGAGATGAATGCTTCGCAGACGTCGTCGACGCCGGTGCCTGCGCCACAGACTCCGCGCAAGGCTGTCAAGAGCAGGGATTTTGCGACGCCGGGGGCAGGCATGAGAGCGGCGGGGCTGCCAACGCCTGTCACGGGGGGGTTTACAAACAGGGAGAGCGGAGAAATACAAACGCCTTCTGCGTCGCCCGAGGAATCAGTCGAGCGGCGCGCGGAGATGGGGAAGACGGGGTATGCGATTACGGATGATGTGATGGAGGTATTGAAGGGGAAGGTGGATGCGCAGATCTGCTCCAAGGTGCAGGTTATGTGTGATAAGTTTGGTGCGAAGCTGTCGGGGATTGAGAAGGGGAGGGATATCTCGAGGGTGGCGTTGAAGTCGAAGGATGAGCGGATTGAGGAGTTGAGGTCGAGAGTTGCGAGTCTGGAAGCGGAGCTGGAGAAGAAGAAGGCTGTTATTAAGGCTATGGCTGATAGCTTGTAGCAGTGATTTGATTTGAATGATACCCTGATCAGGAGCCTAGCGGGTCTGGCTTCTGTAATGTTTTGGATGTGGAGTTGCGGTTTCGGTGGAGATTTTGGATTGTTGGCGTCAAAGGAGAAATATCCATTTATCAAATATATTCTTGTTTACTTCTTTGAATTTATAGACTACACTCCTTCGAGAGCAAAGAACATTACTGAATAGTTATTTCCCAATCCATATCTGCATAGGCAGGCAACATGCACTATTCCAGAACTTGGCTGGCCTATTTAGATTCTTATGAGTATAATTCGGAACAAGTTATTCATTATATCCACCCCAATTCCAGCCCCTTTAATCCAAAGAATGAATGTTGGCTTGTCAAGTGACTCAAGTCCGCTGCTGGGGACGCAGCAATATCAAGGAAACTTTGCCGGGAATCTGCGCTAATTCTCTGGTGCATTCGTTGCTGCAGGTTGCAGGTCTCCCGAGTCATTACCACACTCTACTTTTCCCCCCTCAAACATACCTACCTACCGAGCAAATAAAATCAGTTGCAGGTCCAGGTGCATTATTACTTTTAACAACCTCGACCAGAACCCTCAACGCTCCTGCACGATCTTGACAAGCTTCCGTGATGGTGAAAACTTTGTACCTTATCCGCCATGGACAAGGAGCCCACAACGTCTCCGAGACACAACCCCAGGTACAGCACAATATGATACATACCCCGCCCCCGCCACCCCGCAAATCATCAGCGCTAGGCTGGTAGGCGGCAGAATGTTTTACATGAAGCCTGCCCTGCTACTGTAGCAGTTCTTCTACCTCCACCCGAGCAAGAAACTGACAGCAACAACAACAGGGCAACTCATTCGTCAAAGACCCCCACCTAACGCCGACAGGCAAAGTCCAATGTCTCGACCTCCGACAAAGCTTCTCGTTCCACAAAGACATCGACATCGTCATGGCATCTCCACTGACCCGCACCGTGCAGGTCCGTCACCCTTTCCCCTCCCTCTCCCCCATCAAAACAAAACCAACTTCTCCCTTCCCTTTCCATACATACCCCCCCTACTAACACCGTGAATTCCGCAGACTGCTGTCCTGGGCCTCCGTGGCGTCCTGCAGAGAAAAGAAGTCCCCTTCTTGCTCGTCCCGCAAGCCCAAGAGATCAGCAACAAGCCGTGCGATACCGGCACCGACGCTGCGGATCTCAGGGGTGCGCTGGCTGAGATCTTTGAGGAGGAGGAGTATGGCTTTGATGTGGGGAGGATTGACTTTTCGCTTTTGGAGGAGGGGTGGAATTCCAAGGTAATAGGATATCCCATTCCATTTCATCCATTTTCACGCAGTAGGTTTGAGAATGAAGTTTGAATGAACGGATGTTTAGATGTTTGCTGATGTATATGTATGTGTGATGTAGAAAGGGGAATACGAAGCTAGTCTTGAAGCGGTGCTGAAGCGTGCCGCGGCGCTGAGATGCTGGCTGTGGAAGCGTCCGGAGGAGAGTATTGCGCTTGTTACGCATGGGGCTTTCTTGCACTATCTGACGGAAGATTGGAGGGGGTTGGTTGTTCCTAGAGGTGTGTACTCTATGAAGGAGGCAAGATGAATCGTTTCATGAATGAGAGAGGGGTCAGCTGATCAGGATTATATTATAGGTACGGCGTGGAAGACGTGTGAGTTTCGGAGATATACGTTTGATGAGGGATCGAATGAGGATGCGGCTCATATGACGGAAGTTGGGGAGGAGGGGAAAGATAAGGGCGTGAGACCACATGGTGCTCATTCGCATGATATTACTGGTACGGAGACGCTGCCGAATTAGACGCTATAGGTATTATATTGCAAGCATGGCGTTGGGCTTAGAACCTAGAGAATAGAGGTGTAGAATGGTAGATTAATAGACGTAAAGCTTTCTACATTCTCTTTTACTTTGTCATTTATTCGCATATCTATGTAGGTTCTCCTTGCTACGTATACAATAGTCCTGCGGGTCTCGGCACACCTGCTATGACAGCCCACATAGGCCTTCTTTGCTGGCAGCGTTCCACTACCCCCTCTCTATCCATATCCATATCCCTATCCCTATCCCTATCCCCCAAAACAGCTCTTTCAAGCCAAAAAACATATCCTCAAAACAATACACCTCTATCTCCATCTCCATTCCCTCGCTCCTGTCCTCCATACTCCGTCCAAAACCCCCATCAACCACACCACACCACACCACACCATGACATCGCGCCTCCTTCA
>QGML01000271.1:0-21029 GCA_007825375.1 Lachnellula willkommii | reverse complement strand
GGTGCATGTTTGGGAAGCCGCTGTGCCAGAAGAACCAGACGTTCTTTTCGGAGGTGATGGGTGCGGGGTGCAGGAGATCGTGGTCGATTTCGGTGTCGGGACGTAAGTCGAGGAGATGGTTTGGAATGGTATGCATCCCGTCTGGCATGGGATACATGTTTGTGTTCATTATTCTGTGTTGTTGGTCTGAAGATGTGTGGTCGAGTACTGGCATGAATTTCAAGAATCTAGACTCTGATAACTAGGCAAGGTTTGAAGGATGAACAGACAAGCTTCTTCTCTGGACTCTGAACTATGTTTGAGCCTTTTATAAAGCTTCTCAATTCATCACACTGTTATTTTATTTCCTCAAGACAAGCCGTCCAAGCAACCGACAATATAAGACTCGTTATGAGTGATATCGACAGGCGACTGATTTGGCCAATAGACATCCTTTTTTGCCGTTCTGACTCATATGATTAGTACTCTTCTGCAATAGTATAGTGTGGCGGTGCGCACACGATAGCCCCTGGCTAACGCAAAGGGGTAAAAGGTTTAGCCGAGCTGAGTAAGACGGGACGGATGTGCTGAACGACTGGAGATTTATCTGATAAACAAAAGTTGCTAGAAAAAGTAAGATGTTATCGAGAACGAGATCCGGGTGTTTTGCGCCCGTCTCGGCCCTTTATTAGAGGGTTCTAACTTGTTAAAGTTTGGCCCTGTTTCATCACGTGTGTTGGAAGGCTTCTTATTTGTAATTCGTTTCTATTTTGTCATACTCAAAGATCAACGTCTTCAAATTATGAAAATTCGGAAACTGATTTACGAGACACCTCCAAAAACAAGCCTCATCTTCCGGACTTCTAAACCCCCTAGTTGTCTTCAGATTACGCTTCCCATTTCTTAGCATCTTCATCAATCAATTTCCAAGTCGGATCGTCCTTGTCCCATTTTGTGTCCATTTGCACACCCAATTTCTTGTCAAGTGTTCGAAACATCAAGTCAATTTTCCGAACGCCAGCCGTGTTTCTAATGACCCGCAATTCATGACCATCAAGAAACTCATCGTAGTTCTTGTGGTTCGGCTAGAATCTAGCCTGGTTCTTGATCAGCTGCCTACGGACATCAAGAGAGCTCGAATTAGCAACTGGAGCAGCACTTGGATCTCCGGTTTTGCGGGGACTCAGAGGCATAGACTTGATTCTATGCATGCTGAAGAAAACGAGCTCAGACTTCGCGGCCGTGGATTGCAGCTCTCGCATCCCGTCTTCGGTGAACATAGCGCGGCCGAGATCTAGCCATCTGAGGGGCGGCGCCAGGATGAGTGGTTCCAAAGCCGCGACACACTCGTCGTCGAGGTAATTGAATCGCTCTCCGTGGGCTTTGGCGGTAAAGGATGCTGCGAGCGTTAAGGACTGCAGAGGATGGGCTGTTTCGGACAATGCTGTGGATAAGTCCGATACGCCCTTGCTTGTGAGTCCCGCTGTAGCCAGAGTAAGTCGCTTTTGCCTTTTATTCGCAGCGAGCCCAGGGGCAAGATGAACTATCCAGCATCGCCTATCGGGTTCGTCGATATCAATAGACTCTCCAGTTTGCACGGCGGATCTGCGAGGTATCTGGCAAGACTCGCATTTGCGTTCTCGCCGATACCATTCGCATTCAAATAAAGATGGCGCAGAGCTACCTCGTGGCCGGCGATTACCTCGATGAAGTCCTGCGCTCCTTTATCGCCCAGTTCGGTATTCTCCAGGTCCAGGGTGCGAAGCTTGGGAGTTTTCTTCACAAGCTCCGCAAGCAAGGAGCTTGAATTGGGACCAAAGGGGTTTCTCTTGAACCAGAGATTAGTGATGGCAGGAGAAGCTATCATTTCCGCGACCAGAAATAAAAGACCCTGCCGAGTGATATAGCTGCCTGCGAGGTACCAAGTCCACATTCGCTCTGAATGCTTGTGAATGAATTCCGCAATTCGTTTGGCGCCCGTTGTCGAGATGATATTATTTCCCAAGAGAAACTTGCTGATCTGGTGATTAGACTCTAAAGAATCCATCAGTTTTCCAATACGTGTCGGTCCGACCACGTTTTTGCACATGTCAAGACGTCCATCTTCTTGAGCAATACCTTTATCGAATTTTAAAGCGGTGCTGCCGAATATTGTTTCAAGTCCCAATGTCCCCTCTTCATCACCCTCAGCAATCGCCGAATCCTGAGCTAGGAATCCGAAGAGGGGTTCAAAGTCCCAAGATGATCCAATCTTCACTGGCGCTGGAAACGCAAGAGATCCCTTGAGGTCCACAGCATCGACTTCCTGACCAGCCCACGGCCCCTGAAACGCCACCAATTTCCCCCTCTTATTATTCTTAGGCGCGATCTCGTTGCCCCTGCGTTCTATATCTCTCTCACGCACGGTATTTTTCGCCGGGCGCGTCAACTTTTCATAGTTGATGACCGCAGAGATTTGCGGCAGCTCCGGGTATAGCTAGAACCCATGTTCAGTATATATTAATATTTCAAAATAACAGTCTAATCGAATACTTGAAAAAGGGGTTTTAAATTTGTTAATAGTCTGAGATTTTGGTTATACTATGAGGACCAATTTCCTCGTGATCTAGAGGCTTATGTTGTAACAAGAGGTAGGAAGACAAAGCTCTCAAGACAGTTGGGCAAACAGAACTCGAACTAGCAATGTAACACCAATACGCCTGATAGTTTTCTGCGCTCCATCAAAAGAATTACCTGAAGAACCTGTGCAACTGTCAACCCCACAAGAAACTTGCCTTAGACAATCCTTTTTATGCATGCACTGCGCGTTTTCTGAGAGTAATCAAAGACCTGCCGCAAGGCTCAACCAACGTAACCTTCCGCACTCCCGCAGGCCTAACATCAATACGCTCAAAGTCGTAATCCATAATGAGATGCGAGAGCGCCAACTTCTGGAGATTAGCAGCAAACCATCGCCCTGGGCACGCGGGCCTCCCCAAGCCGAAGTTCAAGAAGTCCGGGCCGATGTCTGTGGACTTTGGGTGGTTCGGATCTTCAAGAGCTCGCTTTGGATTGAAGCCCCCGGGGTAGTTTTTCGAGTCGTGCTGGATAGCCTTCAACGGCGAGCAGAGGGTCGTGCCGTAGGGCACGTGGAGACCGTTGGAGAACGTGAACCCGTCTTTCTTCACAATGGTTCGCTCGAGTCCAACCTCGCCGATCGGGTTGTCGCGCAGACTCTCGCGTAGGAATGAATCCATGACCGGTAAGTTGTTCACAAACTCATGCGTCCAGCCTTCTCTTGTTTCAAGCGCTTCGCTGATTTCTTGGCGCATGGCGGAGATGGTCTCCTCGAACGTGCCCTTGGGAAGAGAGATGAGGTCGTATACTTGGTTGGTGAGTGTAAGGGTGTTGGAATATGATTGCAAGAAGTTGAAGGCGAGGACCCGGTTGACTAGCATCAGCGTTGTGTACTCGAGGCGTGCATTGGGGTCCTTTCGCGCAGCTTTCATTGCAGAACTGAGGAGATCATTCTGTAAACGACTGTTAGTTCCAATGCATTTAATGGGAGATTTGGGATAAGAAGGTGAAGCATCGTACCGGAAGATCCGGCTCCACGTTTTTCTGTTCTGCTTCTTCGATAATCTTCTTGCGTTCTTCGATGATGGGAGTGGCATGCTTGAGCACTACATCCCGGTCGCGTTTGAGGGGCCGCTGCACCAGAGGTGCGATCAAGCTGCTAGGGGTTAGTATTAGCTTCACTAGAGGATCTACTCTAATACGTACGGTCGAAGGAACGGCGGGATGAACCTCATGTATAGAGCGATTGAAAACATGTGGACAGCATAATGAACTGTTGCATCTAAATATTCCTGGTTGCGGCAAAGAGGATAGCCGACGATAATTCTATTGCTTGTGCGCGACAAGAACTTCGTTGCGGTGTCCCACATATTGATTTGCATCTCGCCTTTTTCGTTCAGCTGCGAAGCAAGAAACTTGTCCAATGCCCCAACCATCTCCTCATTCATCATCCCCATCTTATCGCCGAGTTTCTGGAAAAGCTCCCGGTAGACAATCGGTTTTTGAATATTGTTATCCAAGACATTCTGCCCAAACAAGCTGTATTTGGCAAGCATCACCTCACGAACATACTTGTTGAATGAGACGGCAGACTCTGGCTGTCGGGCATATTCGCCAATAAGCTCCACTGGCATCAAGAGCATGAATCCGGTATTCGAATGGGGGAACGGAATCAGGAAAGGTTTGTCAACCGTATTGCGGAACTACTATGTCAATCAATGTCGCTGTAAACTGAAGAATCAGTCCTCACTTTCTCGTATGCTGTGATAAATAAGCTCTCTGCTTTGAACACAACCTCATACGCAACCGAGAAGAAGTTAGAGAGACCACGCTCTCCTTTCACCCATTCGAACCCTTTATATTTACTCGATTGTGAGGCGCGCAATGCCGGTCCAATGAGGTAGACGAACCAGGCAACCAACGTTCCCACTGTAGCATAAGCAACAGTTTTGGGAATAAGTGTTTGCCATGGGAGCGAAGAGTAAAAATCCATTTTTGGCCTTCAAGAAGATAACACGGTCTCAAGATAATATTCACGTCAAGTTTTGTATCTTTAAAAGAAAAGAGCGAAGACATCGAAAATAGAGTAGTCTCTAAGCTAATCGATGAGACAGGGTCTGATAATCCAAAGCATACTAGTTCGAATACTCCGTAAAATGGGATTCTTTGGGCGATGAGGGGTAACTACGCTAGAAGAGGAAGGCATCGCTGTTTTAGCAGGATGACTTGTGGGGTTGTACATGCACAAGGATGGGGATTCCACTGTCAGCAAGTTTAGTAAGATAGCCGACGTGATTAGTGCGACGTTGTACGTGAATAGTTCAAAAAAGCAATCAATAATCCTCAAGATGTAAGCATATGACAAACTTGAATTTGACTTTTGCAATGAGTTCAATACATTAAACGTAACTGTAGGACCAGAAACTTAGCAAATACTTCCTAAGCATCATTTTATGTAGTACGTAGTAACTCGGTCCAACGTGTTACTATGGTCTATCCGAATCCTTGGGACGAGCAGAGGATAGACATTGCAAGCTAGGGCCTGCTTTCAGGCAACAGTGTTTTGCAAATGTAACACTTGAGAGTACATGCATGTATGTGTACATGGAAAGCCTTTCCCGTCTTCTCCATCCTCTCCCCGCCTGTACGAACCACTAGATGAAAAACCAAAGAGTCACAGTGGTTGATATTAGCGCCACTTGCGTGCAGATGTCCCGCTATAGGACTTTTTGGGGTAGCGGGGTTGTCGTTATCAGCGGGGTCTGGTGGGGTTGAACGACTATTACAGTATCACTATAGCTGGGGCTAAGGAAAGGATTTCTCACCCCGCACCACCCTGGAAGTGGCACAGCACAGTTCCACCACACGAATTGGCCAATCAGAATCCCAATAAGCCTAAATCTAAACTTCTAATTGAACTACATCGTGACACACACACCAGGGTACTTCTGGGCAATAAGTTAATTAACGTACAACCAGCGACCCGGCAAACAACCCGCAGCAAACTAGCGCACGATTGTGCCCCGCGAAATCCTTCTGCCATGTTGCTTTTGAAGTGAGTTACCGTTCATACGAAGCTACTGGCTAAGAAATGTGCTGCTGGAGTAAAGATTACAATCCTACTTGCTGGCTCATCGGCGTGGCCGTAGACGAGTATGCAGTGAGCATTCAGTCTAGGATGGAAACTACGAGTTTAAAGGTAGCAGTAATGCCGATCTCACATCCTCTAGAGCGCCACCGACCGCTGGAGCTGGCGTCAGCAAGGGTCTACACCAGCCAAGACGCCTGCAACTGTTTTTGCATTCCCATTCCTTCTTTGTTGCGATAAGTTGACATTGAGTGGGGAAGCGCTAGGCTACTAAGAAGAGCCTGCATTTTGTAACGCGTGAGCCTGACAAGCAGCGTCGATTACTCTAACTAATAAACAAACCCAGTCTCCCAAGATCAAGTAGATCTCAGCTCAACAGCTGTCAATGAATTAATATGCAACGAATAAAGACAATGGCAAAGGTTTCAGATGGAAACACCTTTTCCAGCCTCGGGTTTTTGCCTTTTCTCATGGCCTTGGGACATCTGGTACCTGCCATTGGGGCCAGCTACATTGCCACGGGAACTTACCAGTTTCCTGGGGCACTTTTGGGAATGATAGCCGCTGCTACCGCTCTCGTTGACTGTAGGTGGAAATGAATACTGTTATGTGCTTTATACTGATTGTATATCATCTAGCTTCTGATACATACAAAGACATCCCATTAAGCGATCGGCCTCGAAAATGGGTTTGGCGTCTCTGGGTATATTCCTTGTGGACAATTACCTTGGTCTGCACGTTTTATTGCGGACTTCAGCCTGCGATACAAATGTATCGATTCGCATTTATTGGCTTGGGCTGGGGAACCCCTTGCCTCCCATTCTTTTCGCCTTCTTCCGGATTTCTTCTTTTCAAACCGAAGACTGTTGTATGTCTCTCCAATCCTACAAGCGAGCGTGTACTAATATGATCCAGCTTCGTGAAGCAAAATCACTTACGGTAGCCGTATGCATGACATACGTTACAGCAGAAACCAGCATGTTCTACTTCTGCTATAATCGCGGACAGTGTACCGAATCTTCTCTTCGTACAAAGACACTGTTTGTTACAGCCATCTATCAATTCATCCGGGAGACAGCATGCGATATTAGAGATATCGAAGAAGACACGGAATATGATATGAAAACGCTGCCAGTAAGACTTGGTAAGAGGAACACAATGTCTCTCTTGACAGTTATGGCAATGCTTCTGGACACTTTGGCCACGAAAGGCGTAGTCATTACTGGGACAGGACTCCCTGGTAATCTTACGCTACTCCTCCAAGTGAATCTTACTCTACTCCTGGAAAGCATTGCGCGAGTTGGTGTAACGATGGCCGGCTACAGTATGATATTAAAGTATCCTAAGGGGCATAATACTGCATGGGGGATATCCTCACTGCTTGGACTCGTGCCCGTTCTATGGGCACAGGCAAGTTTATTAGAACAATGATAGATTGAGCGAGAAGCCTTGCCGAAGGGCTAGTACGGACTATTTATCAACAGTGCCTCTAAAGTAGCAACTCTGAGCTATGCTATAGCATAGTAGCTAAAGATGGGATTGCATTTCGAATCTGTGTTCTTCTCTTAGATTTTATCTTTGAAAGTTCTTATACTGTAAATAGATAGATAGATTAAGGGTCAAAGACGGGCGGACGAGCTGCGAGCAGTAAGGAGTTTTGATAAGGCTTAGAACGCTGAATTTTTACAATTCTACAGTATGCTCTATAGATTTATTTACAATGGATTTAACTCATATGTTATCGGCCGAGTAGCTACAATGACAGTGTTGATGTATTTAGTATTTAAATCAGGCAAGAATACGAAACGTCGAGAGTGTAATTACTACATTTATTTGGTCTAAACTACTCGGTTTCCCAGTGCGGGTGAGGCTTTCCTACGGCTTCAAAAAGTCCACCGGTCAACAAAGCATCCTCCCGCAACGCCAAGGCAACGGGACTCAACTCTCGATCTTGTTGATAGTGTATGCTTGCCCACCTCATATGCGCCGCAAAAGTTCCTGGCTTTCTATCTGCTTCCACATTCTCTGGTTCATCCCAAATCCGGGCAAGATACTCTCTTTCCTCTGTCACCAAGCCATGAGACAGTTTCATAGTCGACGACATGCCGAGGATGCTATTCACAAACGCGTCAGCTTCCTTAAACTTCTCGTCCTGTTCAGCTCCTTCCCGTTGACGGCTGAGCAGGTCAAATTGCTTGCGACCATCCCAATGAGTTAGCTGTTGCGCCCAATACACCTCAGTGACACACTCATAGAGGAGCACATTCCGAGAAAAAACGGCCGGGCCATCCCACTCTATAGCCGGATCGCGGGTGTGGCGGAGGCGCTCGAGACAGAACATCTGTGCCAGGTAGTCGAAAAAGTGTGCATACTGGAAAGCGGGGGGCTTGCCCGTAGCGGAGGGGACCTCGTAGCGGGGGAGATGGCGCAAGAGGCGGTGGCCACTCATACCCGTCGTGCTATCTGCACCCTGCCACACCTTGAGAAAAGTGTCATGCCAATGCTTGGTTGCAGCACAGCCCTTCCTCGAAGCAATGAAGCCGTTCCAGAACATGCCCGCCTCGGGCGATATGGTCATCTTGAATCCTGCAAGCTCTAACGGATTTCCGGCGTCCTCGAGCTTGTACCAGCAGAGGTCGTCTAACCCCCGGAAGAGCGTAAACCCGACGTCGAGCCAGACGCCTCCATACAGGTACAATAGTGGGAGCCTGATCAAGTCGGCGGCATGGGGGCCGACATGCGTACCCGCCATAGTACGTTTGATGAATGCATCGGGGAAGAACTCGATGGTATTCGGGATGTAATTGGCGTAATGGTTCGGTGAGCCTTCCACGCTGTCAAGCACGCGGACTGTCCAGTTATTGTGCCGTCGGGCCCAACTAATAATATTCCGCTGGCACCAAGGTTTGCAGGCCGAGATCCCTTGATCCCAAAATGCCCAAATATTTCTTTCGGAATTCGGGTCGATAGGCTTGAAAGTTTGTAGCTCGGCGATGATCTCCTCGTCAGAAGACTGAACTAGGGGGGGCTTTTCCGCTGCCGAACCCATGATATGTGGCTGTGAGTGGTGAAGGTGTTTATTGGTTTGATTGCGGCTTGGGAAAGGTCGACAGTTATGAGATATAACAATTACTATAAAACCCGGGCTATGAAAACCATTGCTAGGAATAACAAGCCGTGCTGTCAGACCTGGGGAAGATACTTGGCGGAAGTAGTTGGCCGAATTAGGTTAGTTGTAACACCGTCGCCCAAAAAGTTAAGACATCCACTCACTGCTTGGGTTTACGGAGTACAGAAAGCTGGTAAAGGGAGGGGTCGAGGTTCTTAGCGTTGGAAGAGAGCGGCAAGCCTACTAACTCCACGGGGCGCCACGGGTTTCACCGCTATTTACGCCTCGTCAGTAGCAGATAATAAGCTCTTACAGGCGCACAAATAAAGAGAAAGCGATTGGCAGGGATTGTGGATCCTCACATCTCTCCTTCCGAATAACAAATCATATATTCTAAGCTTCGCAACACAAGAATAAAGGTCGTTTCACGACAGGAAACCTCATCTTAGCAAAAGTATAATTTTAAAGACGGACGACAGGTAATAGAATAATGGATTCTCGTTACCTATGAACTGCGGTACCGATAAGCTGGTTATATGTGTATTGCTATTTCAAGTGAGGTGGGCGTATTCGGGCTTCTTCTGGATAGGAGCAAAGGGGTTTTCAATGAGGGCCTTGAGCTAAAATGTCTTTGCTAGATGGAAATTTTCAATAGACCCATTAGATAGATTTCCTAAATCGTATTATTACTACTACATTATGAAGAACTTACGAGTTTGCTTAAAGCGAGCTTTTATTATAAAGTTTCTGCGGAGGCAGCGTAAGCAAATATACTCTACCAACTTGTATAGACTCGAGTATAAATGGATATATTTAAGTTTAAGTTAGATTAAAAGCTTCAGATATATACAGTTAACTAGATTCAAATTAAACCGATGCACGTATTTTTAAGGCTTGCTTAACCTAAGTTAACCTATTTCAAATACTACTGCGAACAAGTCTCGAACTCTGGCTATTTCATTTGTGCTATTGATATTTAAAGAGGTAAACTAAAGAGAAAGGGAAAGCTCTACTAGAGAGAGAATAAAGGGTTTAAATATAGGAGGTACGGGGAACACCCGGGAAAGCTTCCCGGAAGATACATGTGACTAAAGTGCTCGCGTGATTAGCACGTGAGATATCCAGGGCTCACACCCACTCTTTAAAGAGACCTTTGTTTCCTATCATTATAATATTCTCTGTATATTGCGAGTCGATGACGATTGCAATTACAATTAGTTCGCACTCCGGACTTAGCAATATACTAAATGGAGTTTGGCATTGCTTACTAAAACGCTCGACGAATAGCAGCGATCGTGAGCAGTTCCTTCAGTCCCTGGCGCTTGCCTCAATCCATTCCAGAATAAACTCCGAGATCTCTCTAACCACGAAGCGCAATAACTCAAGTCCTGATCATTTATCTAAACCCCGTGTCGTAGTGCTAGTCACATACGGAGTAATGTATATAACCTGGAAATCTCAATCGTGGTCCACCATCAACCATTTGATAAATGCAATCGCAAGTCTACTAAGAACCCAAATCAAGCACAATACTTCGTACTTTTCCCCTGCATATTTACCGCAACATGTCGCAAAAATACGCCAGTGATCAGCCTGCAGGCTTCAATAACCACATCCAGAAAGTTGCCATCGTTGGAGTGAGTCGGCCTAGCAATCTTCTGAAGTCTGTCCCCCGATTAACAGCAGTAACAGGCCGGTGGCAACATTGGCAAGCACTTTGCCGAGGAGCTAATCAAGACCGGCAAACACACAGTGACGGCTTTGACACGCGCCGACAGCAAGAACACCCTTCCCAAAGGTGTCAAGATCGCTCAGGTCAACTACGATGATGAGGAATCCCTGGTCTCGGCTTTGCACGGACAGCAATTCCTCGTCATAACGCTGGGTGTTTTTGCACCTGCTGATACGCAGATCAAGATCGTCAAGGCTGCCGCGAAGGCGGGCGTTCCCTACATCATGCCCAACGTTTTCGGGTACGACATTACGAACGAGAAACTCGTAGAGGAATATCTGTATGGAAGCGCCACCAAGATATGCGATGATATCCAGGGTCTGGGCGCGAGTTCTTACGTTGCCATGTGCTGCGGGTTCTGGTACGAGTGGAGCTTAGCTTTGGGACTGGACACGTTCGGTTTCGATTTCAGAGACAAGAAAGTCAAGTTCTTCGACGATGGCAAGACGGCCGTCAACGTCAGCACGTGGAGGAACTGCGGGCGCGCTCTAGCTGGGCTTCTGAGCTTGAAGGAGATCCCGGACGATGCGCAAGACACGTCACCGACGGTCTCGCAGTGGAAGAACAAGCCGCTGTACGTGTCGAGCTTTCGGGTCAGCCAGCGGGATATGCTGGATAGTGTTAATCGGGTCAAGGGCACGACGGATAGGGATTGGGAGATTGTTTCCGAGCCGAGTATTGAGAGATACCAGAAGGGAACCGAGGATATGAAGAAGGGCGACCGAACGGGGTTTTACAGGGGCATGTACACCCGCGTGTTCTTCCAGAATGGCGATGGCGATTTCGAAAGTAGCAAGGGGTTGCAGAACTCCTTGATTGGCTTGTCAGATGATAGCTTAGATGAAGCTACCAAACGAGCGCTCGAGATGGTTGAGAGCGGGTGGAATCCTTATGCGTAGAATGTTATCTTGGACCAACAGAGAACGCGGTACAAGTGATGGCTAGTTTTTTACTGAACAATCGTCTCATGTATTCCAGCTCGCAGCTTGAATAAAATTTGTATCTTTTTGCTTGTCTTTATCTTCCAAATTAAATAAAATCGACTGAACAGGGACCCACTCGCTAAAAACCCAGCGACAATACCCCTAAAGTTTACCGAACAGCCCCTATAAACAATCCCTGCAGCGTCTAATTCCCCCCTCTTTAGTCAAACCGATCCCCTAAGCCACATTACCACAATCTATCAAAAGCAAAACTATATAATAAGCCCATTTAATCCCATCTTTTCAAAAACCAATCTCGACCACAACCCCACTATCCACATCACCAGCCTCCGGTCCCGTCGGAACTGCATACGGATCTGAAATCGGCGCGGGTTTCATGCCATGCGTATACACCGATACCTGGCTCGAGTTTTGCGCAGATGGTAGAACACCAGTATTCAGAAACTCGTTCATCATTTTCGTAGCTGGTTGATGCACCACTATTTTTTTTTAGTTTTTTTTAGCAAGGGTCCAGAAGTAGATAGAGACGGAGGGGATCAAAGACGTACGTGGAAACGAGCCATGGTCCTCGCCGTGCTTGATTGCTAGGACTGAGTTGGGCGCCGTTTCCCAATTGAAGATAGTCCATTCTTCTGGTGCACTGTAGGTGTTAGCACAAGTGTTGATGGCTTTCATTGGGAGGTTTTAGGGCAATATATACCTCGCATCGAAATCGGCAGCTATTATTAATAGAGATTGATTGGTTTTTATGCGCTTATTTTCCGGTACTGGGAATGTCCATCCTGAACAGGCAAGCTGACGATATATTAGCAGAAGATTTGGAGGAAAATCAGGGAATAGTGTACCTGAACTTGCCAAGTCAGTGTGAGGGCAATTCCCGATATGTTGTTCTGTTGTATCTGTTTAGAACATGCAAGCAAACAGAGCTGCATTAGTTATTGATTTACCTTGAGCCCATCGTCCAACGACTTTTTGAAATACTCAAACGTCCGCGGATAGTCTATCGTTCCGGCATTAGCATTTCCGCGGGAATAACATGCGAGTTTCTGCGAACCACAGTCATTGCACAGCAAAGGCATGGAATTAACACTGGCTACTGTCGACGGTGGACTGATAAACGCGCTTGCATCACCGCTCAACGTGCTGTATATAGCTTCGAAAATAGACGGAAAGTCGGGCGAGCCGAGAAGAGCACCTTGAAGTCCGTTTCGGATGTCAAGGTCTGTAATATATGGCGAGCACGTGGTACTGTTGACACACGAGGGGATAAGGTATGGGGTCTGTTTTGCTGTATTAATAATTTGTTTGACCGCCTGTATCAAAAATTAGAAACATGAAGCTGTGTGTGGGGATAATGTAGGTGTGGGACTGACTTTGACGACGCTGCCTTTCCCTTCCGAATGGAAGGGACATGAGGCGTTATTCCGGCAGTATGCATCAGCGCGGAGCATGACTCGGTTCATCCCTGCAACGCTGTCTTGTACTTGATCATACATCGACCAAAGACTTCAGTTAGCAAGAAGCTCTCATACTCAACATGGTGAGGACTTCTTACCCGTCCATGAGGAGCAGAAGCGTCCATGACGAAATTGCCAACCCGATGTGGGAATGTTGCCGCATATTGAGATGCTCGGAAGCCTCCCCTGCTATTCGTCAATCCAGATCCAGAACCTTAGTTGATGATTATCGGAAAAGAATTCAACCTACTGTGAAGCTCCGAGAAAATTTATTTTCTCGTATCCAAGCGCTCGTCTAGCCATCTCGTAATCCTGCACCACCTCCCTCGTTCCAACGTGTTCGATAATGCCAGGCGGAGAGCTATTGTCAACCCAAGACTGAATGACCATGGCGGACGCATTTTTTACATTATCGTACTCTGTTTGGGTTGTTGGGCTGCAAAAATGTTGGATAGTCTTCTCGTTTGAGCAGAGTGGGCAGGAAAGACTTACTAAGGGCCACCGAGACCAGCAAAGAGATCCAGAGAAACATTCAAGGGATTCGAACTATACGTGCCCCTCATATCCATAACTATAACTCAGTCAGTTTCACGGATTATCCAAGCTACGAGTCTACAATGTAGATGATTAACTCACCAAAAAGGTCAAAGTCAAGCAAACCATCAAAAGCATTCGTCAAATTCAACGCAACTTCCCACGCAACAACAACCCCCGCATCACTTCCTCCAGGGTTACTAAAAGCGATATCAGCACCTTATCCACACTCACCCATCAATTCTTCACTTACAAGAACAAACCACCTTTAGGATGTGCAGGACGGACCATAGCCAGCCCAAGCGTAATCTTATTCGTCTCACAAAACGGTTTCGAATAATCCATCGGGACATCGAGTTCCCCGCAATGGAGGGTTGAAGGAAGAGAGGAAAGATCAACAGTGGAGGAATTGAAGGTGATATCTGATTCTGGGACGTTTTTCGCGCAATCTGTCCATCGGATTCTGTTTGATGGAAGGGGGTGGGCTGCTACGGATGCCGCGGCGGCGAGGATGATGGTTGCAGATGATAAACGCATTTTGGCAAACGAAAAGTTGAAAGTACTATGCAGGGGGATGAAGTTGTTGGTGTATCGGCTGCAGATGTCTTGTTACTTATAGTAGATGCAATATTGTGAGTCGTTATTATTGAGATATCTCAACTCACGCTCCCAGGTTTCCGTCAGCCGTAATGAAAACTACATGTAAGCCATGCAGCGCCATACTCCGTAGTTCCCTGCAATACGACTGAAGCCAAAGGAGCCCACTCGTTTCTCGCTCGCGTAATTATTAAACTCTACTTTAGAAAGAGCTTACCTTTCCTTTAAAGCCTGCATCCTGCTGATCTCCCAATATCCAGAGACATCAAATCCCCAAGCCATGGCTGCGGCTCAGGAACCCTTCCATTTCTGTACGAGTACGCTCACAATATAAGACGGCTCCATTATACATATACTCCGTACGACTCGACTAATTGCCTTCGGGCTAATCAAAAGGGGGAGATCCACAATCCCCGGACATTATAGTTGGCGGATGAAAGTAGCTTAAGTAGCTGGCTAGGATAACGTTAAAAAAGAAGCAAATACCTTAACCTGACAATTAGCTTTGAGGCTCAGCAAAGGACGTTGCGGACTGCAGTGCGGCGTGGTGGGGGCTGTAAGATGCTCGCGTGTTTCTATTGGGCGCTTCGTATTGCAGGGGTATTTTCTCCCTCACCTTTCGGCCATAGACAATTGCTGCAAATAGATGTCAGCAAGACAAGCCCAAGCTCCCGGAATCACACCGCTGGGATTTCAGCACCGGCTCAAGGATTTCGTTCTTTGGAAAATGAGTATATGAAGGAATGTTGCTCGTATTTCTAGGTTCTTTGTTTTCGCTGGTTCGCGTTAATTCCCACAAGCTGGATTGCAGCCCCAGTTCTTCCCGTCGACCGCTCTGTCCTGTCACCGATTTTAGCCGTAGATCTTTATTATTCGAGCGACAGCTTCTAACTCGATAAATAATAGCTAGCGACGATATGCAGCTCTCAGGAGCCTCTAAGTTTCGAGTGGTGATGGCGCCCCAATACATAGCTACCACGAATCCGAGTTAGCCAAGAGAAGGAAGCATATCGAGCGCGTCCAGCACCCCAGATCTTCCCCGGGACATGGTTTCGAAATTCCGGAACAGTGTTCCCAAATCTCGGGCTGGGTGCATTACCTGCAGTGAGCTTTCGTTTACAATATAAGTGGAATGCTCGACTTCTAATGATTGCCAAAGATCCGTCGTGTCAAATGCGATGAGACGAAGCCTTGCTGTGATAAATGTGTCTCGACGGGGAGAGCATGTGATGGGTATAAGCCTCCCAAGGAATTGAAGGTGAAGAAATCAAAGCGCTCGAAAAACAACGCAGCTGCCGAGAATATGCTACACAGAGATGTCGAGGCGACTTCGGTCACTACCTATGTCCCGTCACTTGATGTCCAAGCAAGCTCGCCTGAGCGCCGGAGCTTCCACTACTTTCGCTCCCGGAATCTTTCGAGCATGCCCGGGAACTTCGAACCGTATCTCTGGGATAACCTAGTCTTGCAGTTCTGTCACGTGTACCCCGCAGTACAACAATCCCTCATTGCTTTAGGTGCAATATGTGAGGAACATAAAAGGCGGGGCATGGCGCTGACAACTTCTACACCTGCCAATGAGAATGTGTTGAAGCAATACAATATAGCTGTGAAAGGTCTAGTTGACTATCTTTCCTCGGCAAATCAAGATCCTCGCGTGGCTTTGATCTCGTGCTTGATGTTTGTGTGGATTGAGTTCTTGCAGAGGAACGTAGATTCAGGATTCCGACACTTGAACAGCGGGCTCAAGATTTTGCAGGACTTGCGAGAATCTCAAATACCAGGGAAAATTTCCCCTGTAAACGACAAGAAAAAAGAAGACATCTATGGAGCACTTAATCGCTCCTTCACAAGGCTCAGGGTACAGGCTGCCATGCATGGCAGCACCTCTGCCGGTCTAACAACCTCATCCACACGAGTCTTGGAAGCCGTCGGATTGATCCCACATTCTTTCTCAGATATCTATGAGGCTCGAGTATGTTTGGACAATGAATACAATGCCATTTTTGGGTACATGAGAACACTTCGCGATGGAGATAGATATTCGAGGTACGAAAACATGAACGAAGCAACCATCGATTCGATCAGGGTAGCTCATCTTCAAAGACTTGCGCAGTGGAAACAAGCTACTGGAGCGATGATGGCGAGTTCACTCCAACCACGTAATCAAACATTGAAGTCGGGTTTCATGTACCTCGAGCTGTATTACACTTTCATTACCATAGCGCTAAAGACCCTGCTGGGAGGCGAAATGTGTTTTGACGACCACATCGTGGAATTTGAGCGGATAGCAACTCTATGCGAGAGCCTCGTTCATGATCGTTATCATGGAAAGCCACCGCCGTTGTCATTTGATATGGGCGTCATACCTCCTCTATTCTTTCTCGTATTGAAATGTCGACTCCAGCCACTCCGTCAAAAGGCCATGGCTCTGTTAAGGTTGGCGCCTGAGCAAGAAGGGATGTTTCCTCGTGACAGCGCTCTGAAATTTTGCGAGTGGAAGGTTGCGACGGAAGAAAGAGGAAGGGGCGACTTGCCATTTGATAAATTACTGCCTGAGTCGGCTCGAATATATCAAGAACACACAGCGATGAAGGAAACTTGGGTTGGAGAGTCAGTAATGTGTATACAGTACAGAAAAGGGCCTCCTTGTCATGATGACTTGAAGTGTGTGGAGCTACCAGTCGATATGGAAATGGTTCAAGGAATGGGCAATATGCTTTGATTCACGAAAAAAGACATCAAGATCATGGCGGACCAATACCAAACATGGCTCACAACTCGATGGCCACCGGACGGTTGGCTGGGCGTTAAGTGGATGGAGCGCGAGAACCTTCCGTAGTCATGGTTATATCCAGAAAGAATTGAGCAGAGATCAGCCTGGAAGTAACAGGAACGGATGGTAAAGTCGTACGTGTGAAGTGCGAGCCATATTGTATTGATATTGGATCCATACGAATAGCAAGTGCCACAGCCTGATTGGTTGTACCGAAGGAAGGTGCGATGCACAAAAAGATTTGGACGTTATGATAGGAATAGAAGACTTTGGGAAGGAAGTAAGGCGTCAAGGCGTGAAAGGAAAAAGAAGACTCACCGCAACGACAAATCTCTTGATTATTACCACACTTACCATAACATCCATCCTCATACACAACATAACATCAAAATGGAGACCCGGAGGCGAAAATCAGTGTTCGGGACACTACGCAATACGTTCAGGAAAAAGAAAGCCGACGAAGCGCTCTTAAACGCGATTCGGAAGGACAACGATGCGAACGAGGGCGATACTGATACAGAACTACTAGAACAGGATAATGTCGAGATTCCTGAACAACTTTCCTTGCAAGGCGCTTTGCAAGACGAAAACCTACCACCTCCCAGCAAAGATGGAACCAAGAATTCAATCAGGAAGAACTTGCGTCGCATTGGGGAGGGCATCCAAGGCTTTTGTTCCGAAGGCATAGATTACTTTTTGAGGGCAGACTCCCCCTATCCCAAACCCATGAACGAGGAGCCCATTTCTCACGATGCGTCTCGCAATATCATTGCTACCGAATCGCAAGATCTCCATGAAGGAAGGGGAGGCTTGTCGGAGGGACTCGAAAGTGTCTCTGATGTCTGTTACATGAAATTTCGCGATTGGATCACCCAAACAACCGTAAGCCATCAGGAAATAAGGACCGACGCAAGTATGTATATAGTTAACTTCAGGCACCATCACCCGGACCTGAGCTCAAATGCATTCGATGCGGGCACTTCGGGGATGCCAGTTTCCAACTCGCGCAGGATTGAGGTCACTGAAATTATTTTCGAGGCATCTGGCGGGGAGGAGGTTACTGCGGAAAACACTCTAATAGATCTTGATGATCATGGACCTGGTCATGGTGACGAGAGACCAGATGGCCAACAGAGGGCTGAGGATGTCAGGGATTTTGTGAAAGAGTTAATCGACATGGGGCCGCAAACTGCCGGTCCAGCAAGAGCCAAGCTTGAGGGCCAATCGCTGAATCTCTCGGTGCGTGGGACCAATCAACGCGGGGAAACCGAATGGAGAAAGGGAGTAACAGTGGTCCATCAAAACGATAGAACGAAGATTGCCGCGTTGTGGGCGGTCCCTGGTGGAACAGTAAACGAGTGAAGGCAACACTGGCCGTTCACGATGGTCCGACAAAACACGGCCCAGGAGAATAAGATCAGTCAGATTCTTTCGATAACGGTCAAGGGAAGAAACAACTCTGATCTGTCGAAGAGCGTGGGATTGGAACGATATATGTAGATTAAAGAATCGGTATTCGTGCGAGGAAACACGGTTGGAAGAAGGCATTATTGATGGAGTTCTGGTATTCATCCTGATAGGAGGACATTATATCCACAAGCCATGAATAGGACTAAAAGAAAGCATCAGTAATGTAGTCTTGAAAATGCCAGATGATTACTTTCAGAGGTGGAGTGAAATTATACAGTATCCAAAAGAAGCCCAGGCTTGTTTCGGAGGATTTGCTATTGCCTTTCTATGATTCGCCACACCTCAATCAGCCGCCCCACTCTCATGAACCCTTCAAAAAGTTATCAACAACCAAACCAACCCCCAAACCTGCACAGCACACGCAAAATGCTGACAGCCCGGAGAATACCCAGGGCGTGTCAGTCATGTCAACTTCAGCTGCTCTCATTGTTTGAGAATGGCTTCACAAATCCCGCCAACAGCAATGCCTTACGAGCGCGATACACGACATCTCTACGCCCCCATGTACGAGTCCATCAACACAAAGTGAGCTCGCAGATCCGGAAGCTCTCAAATGAGACCGATTCTGTACGGGCAGATGCTCCCCAGCCAGACACGAAAGTGGTGAGTGCAGCGGAAATTGAGGCGGTGGTCAGACAGGCAAGACAAACATTCGGAGAGACACTACCCAAAGATTATTTGTCTGCGAGCGAGTACATTCTCTACGAACGATTATACGGCCCCCCGCTACGAGAAACCCAAGCTGAGGATCTGGAATATCTGCCAGAGGAGAAGGGGGTTGATGAGTCGCAGCAGCGGAATGTGCTTCTGAGGGAGCTGCCCGACGGCGAATACGAAGAAGTTGAATTCGATCCAGAGTTGGGGTTCTCTGTGGTGGATGAAAATGTTGCGGCCCTGGCAGAAGCTGAAGAAATGGAGGGTCAAGAATTGGGCGTAGCGGAGGAAGAGGAAATACAAAGGGATGAAGGCATAGAAATTGATGAGGCAGAGATGAATATCCACACAGTCGACGGAATCCAGGTCCAAGCTCGAAATCAACGCGAGATCGATGCCATTTCACGGCTGCAGAAGGACATGGATTCCGCACTAGCAAAAGCACAACCCGCCGAAGAGGAAGAAGATATCGATGAGGAATACGAAGAGGCGGAAGAGGAGGTCGAAGAAGAGCAGGAGGAAGACGAGCCGGATGCGTACCTTGATTCCGACTACATTGATTCCAATACCGTGCGAACGCATCCTCATACCATGACCGGCCGAATGGGGACATTCCCAAGTACACTCATCTTACCACAAACAAACTTTGTCCAACCTATTTCCGAGCTCTTGGAACGCGTAAACCCGAAGCATCTTGCAGAGACGGCGGAGAAGGCTTTCGGTGGCCCCGGTCTGCCGTATTCATCGTCAACCCCCAAGTCCAAAATTCATTTACAACAAAAGCACATAGGGCTGGATGCGTTCCAACATAGGATGAGTGAGGTGGAGGCAGATGCATATCTTGCTGCCGTCATGCCAGGAACATATGCTTCGGTGATGAGCACGCTAGTGGAGGTTCGAAAGCGACTCGGTGCTCAATGGCTTCGAAATCTCATCTACCGCGGCGGTGGACAAGGTCCCAGAGTTTTAGATGCAGGCGCTGGAGGTGCTGGTATAGTTGCGTGGAAAGAGATTGTACAAGCAGAGTGGGATGTTCTAAGGGAGGAGGGCTTAGCTGAAGGGGATCTTGCCCCTGAGGGAAAGAACACTGTTCTTACAGGTGCTAGCACTGTACGACATCGAGTCTCTCGATTTCTCGAGAACACTACTTTCCTACCACGCCTTCCAGATTATATTCATGCCTCTAGTTCCAAAGCAGGTAGTGATCTATTGCCTCCACAAGGCCGAAAGTCATACGATGTTATTATCGCTCCCCATACCCTGTTCCCATTGAAAGAAGACTACAGGCGGAAGAATATGGTTCAGAACTTGTGGTCTCTGCTTGATCCCAAAGGCGGTGTTCTCATTCTTATTGAAAAGGGCGTTCCTCGTGGATTTGAAGCAATTGCTGGTGCTCGTTCGCTGTTGCTTGACAATCATATTGCATCGCCAGGAGATGCAATAACTGAAAACGAGATCGAATCACCTGCCTCAGACCACGCGCGATTTGTGGACAAGGAGGATGGCATGATCATTGCACCTTGTACGAATCACACGAAGTGCCCCATGTATCTCACGCCTGGCCTTAGTAGCGGAAGAAAGGACTTCTGCCATTTTGGCCAACGCTTCATTCGCCCTTCATACCAACAACGCATCCTGGGGGCCTCAATTCGCAACCACGAGGATGTCAAGTACAGCTATCTAGCTGTTCGACGGGGAGTGGACGGTAGGAAAGGCAAAGCCCCCATTTTGCAAGGCGACGAAGCTACGGACCAGTCATTTGAAGGCTACGAAGAATACGATCTCCCCGACTCGGAACTTTCAGGAGAAGCAGGCGAGATCAAGTTCCACCCTCAATCTCTTCCCCGCACCATCCTCTCGCCCCTCAAACGCCGCGGTCACGTCACCCTTGATCTCTGCACACCATCTGGCAAGCTCGAACGCTGGACTATCCCCAAGAGCTTCAGTAGAACCGCGTACCGTGATGCGCGGAAGTCGAAGTGGGGAGATCTCTGGGCGCTAGGTGCAAAGACGAGAGTTCTCAGACAACCTCGAATGGGTAGGCCGGCCGAGGAAGGCGGCAGAGGGGGTAAGTTGAAGGGGGTGCGAGATGGGAGGCAGGGCAAGGGTGGGAAGAAGGTGAAGATTAATAAG
>QGML01000270.1:0-21053 GCA_007825375.1 Lachnellula willkommii | reverse complement strand
CCCTAACCCCAACCCCCCCCCTTCTACCGGGAGCCTGGCCAATCATAATTTGCTGGGTGCTCTGCGCCTGCCCGTGCCACAGGCAACACAATCACTGACAGCCAAGGGAAGGGAAGAGATCCCATTGGAAGGCGTCTCTTCTTGTATCTCCTCTTCTAAACACTCCCTGATATTCGGTCTAGTATACAACACTCTTTTTTGGCAGCTGGAAAGCTAACAGCAAGATCTTACTCTTCGCCCGATTCCTCGTCATCTTCCTCCATGCCTTCTGCCACAGTAACAGAAAAGCTCGGATCTTGATCGACCCCACTATAGCTGTCGCTCATGAGGAACAGCTTGAGCTCATGCTCTCCTGGTGTCGGGACGGTGTATTCCAGTTTCACATTCAAAGACCTTCCTATCGTGATGCGCTTGATCGCGAGCAGGGTCTTTGAGCTCTCCTCGCCGACAACCAGCCACCAATTCTCCATTTTCTTCACTGGGTAGAATGGCGCGTGAACAGTTGTGTCCACGTCTGTCGACTCATCCTCGTCATCCACTTCTCGTGTGATCTTGACCTTGAGATACGAAGGCGCTCCGGCAGTGATCTCGTCCGGATCTTCAACCTCAAAGTCAAGTTCAATATTCGGGTATTTATTATTCGTGAAGCCAGCTGCTTGTCCCAATTGAGATTGTGACAAACCTAGTCGCTTGATGAGAGCTTCGTAGTTGGGGTTCTCGGAAGGATCCATAGCCTCCATGAACTCAAATACGTCCTTTATACTGTAAAAGGGGTTATGTTTAGTAAACGCACGTTTATCAGCTAACAGTGGCACATACCCAAAGTCATTTGCAGCCTTGACAACGTCCGGAGTAAAGTTGGGGATCTGCTTTAGAGGACTATCACGATCCCACATGGCCTGCACAACCATTTGAGACATCTCCATTGCGTTCATGGCGTTGATATGGCCGTCAGAAGACAAGATATCAACAGTGGCGCTGAGCAAGCTGAGAACCTTTGTTAAAATAATTTCCTGATCCTTCGCTAGATCGATGGGAAGCTGCATCCTTGAGAAATGTGCTTGGAGGAGCACAAACGCCTTGAAGTGGGGCGAGTCGTAACTTGGTTGGGCCATCTTGACTGGAATTCGATCATAGACGCGTCGGATAAGACCATCTTCGTGTCTTCTGATCGGGATGGATTCAAACTCGGTTGCTGATGTTATAATCTCTAGGATACCCTTCAACTTTGTCCGCCCAGTGAGTGACAACAAGAAGGTCTGCATAGTGATATAAGAGATGTTGTAGTACGCAGCGATCATAGCAGCATTTAAAGGTGTCACGGAGTCATCTTCTTCATCTAAATCAATGATCTTGAATTCTGCCAAATCTTTCAATGTGGTTTCAACAAGGTCAGACAAGTGAGTGCTGAGGCCCTCGTGTGATGTGTTTGTAAGGCTGTAGTAGCTCGGATTTGCCAAAAGCCGGCGATAGAAGTAGGTGAAGGTCGTCCAGTTGATTGCATCATCAGCAGACTCGATCATTTTGGTGCTGATCTCGGATACAAATGCATCGTGCAAGTAGACCTGGAGATGGCTTTCGATTGGCAGAGCCTCATTCAAGAATTTCTTGTAGTACTCTCGCTTGACAGCTGGTACCATTAAAACCCCTCGGCTGAGTTTGTCCACAAGTGGACGTGAAGCTTTGCCAAACATCTGCAGGACCTCGCTCAATGGATAGTCTACATATCGGTGTTCTCGGCCCTCATAGTATTGAGTCCCCATTACGATGACAAGATGAGCTGTGCAATCCAATTCCCAACAAGCGTCACGAGATGCTACCATGACTTGGATGGCTCCATTGTCATACAGATGCTTGACAATCCGCTTATCACTTGCGGTCAAGGCCTCATGGTAATATCCAATGCCATGTGAGATTGCTTCCGCCAGTGCCTCCTCGCTTATTCGTTCAAGGAGAGGCGCCATCTGCGCAGCATCGGCATGTAGGAAGCGGTCTTCGTCATCGCTAGTAACGCAAGCGGCTAGTAGATCTCGAGTCGTAGCTCGTGCTTGCTTCCTGTTGGGTACAAATACAAGGGCAGGCTTGTCTGGCGACATCTGTAGAATGGCATGGTAGGTCGGCTTGGCCATGGCAAGCATTAGAGATGGGAAGTGAGGAATGGTGAATGATTGAATATGGAGCTCTAAAGGCACCGAACGAACATGGGGGCTGAAGTTGTAGATGTTGTGTTTCTTGGCATCGATCCATTCGCCAATGTCTCGAGCATTAGAGAGCGAGACACTGAGACCGACAATGCGTAGAGGTTGCTCAGTTTGGGAGCGAATGTAATGCATCCGGGAGACAACGATCTCATAAATGAATCCAGACTGGCCACCAAGCATGTGTAACTCATCAGCAATGAACAACTGGATGGTCTGGATGTTCTTTCGTCGTTGCCACTGTCGCGATAAAACATCCCATTGGGCCGGTGTAGCCAGAACCAGGTCACCTCGGTCAAGAATCTTAAGGTCAGCCGTCGTTTCCCCTGTCAATTTGACAATTTCTTTCCCCCCACGAAGCTTAGAGAATCTCTGTTGCCAATCCTGTAATCGGAGGTCGACAAGCTCCTGAAATGGCGCGATATATACAGCTCTGCCTGAATCATGCTTTGACCAATGATGAAGCAAGGCAAATTCTGCGCAGACGGTCTTTCCACTTCCTGTTGGAGCACCAACGAAGACGTTCTCATCTGTCGAGTACAGAGAGTTGAAGGTCTGCGTTTGGATCTTGTTGAAGTGTTCCCATTCCGGATACAAAGCCCTGAAATCATCGGTCTTGAGAGCAGCAACTGGGAGAGGTTGGAGATCAAGAAGCGGTGTGTGAGGCGGGAACTTCTCTGGCAAGATTAGCTTTTGAAATGAGACCGGCAGCTTGGTCTCAGAATGCATCCATCTGTCAGATATCACAGAGACAAAGTAATGCGGAGGCATCGGCTCTGTAATGGGTACAGTGAACTCGACTATATGCTCGTTCATTTCTGCTTGAGCAAAATCCTTTCGTAGAATAAATTGATCGTGGAACAAGATGTCCTCTCCATCACAGTCCTCGGCAATAATCCAAAAGCTTTCCGCTGCGCCATGAACCTCATCATCCCATTCAAATTTGGGTGTAATTGTCAGTTCGACCCTCAGCATTGATCTTGTCATTGGCTGCACTTGTGCTTGGATCTCCAATCTGGGGAATTTGGCGACTAGACTGCAGACAGTCTTGCCAGCTCTTGGCATTCCTAGCAGTTCGCCCATCCTTGGTGGATCCAAATCAAAGTAATTCATCCACGGCACATCGATTCTTTCGGCCTTTTGAACGACCTCTCTTGGACAAGATGGGAATTGACGCAATGGAGTCATAGTAGGCCACATGCGTTTTTCTGCCATTTTACACAGCTCCAACGCCGTCTTCGCAACGGAGGACCATCCCTTTTTGAGGGTGATTTCAAATATAGCGCGGAGAATTCGACCAGCGGATTGTGTAACATAAACGAGGTCGGACATCAGAGCAAGCCCCTCTAGTTGAAGACGGGATATGAAGGCTTGGAGAAGCACGTTAATCTTCGCGTGAGGCTCCTCGATACTCTCCTTGACAGGAATCGGCACGCGTCCCAACAGTTTGGCGAGCTCCAGCTTCTCATCTTGACGGACGGGGATGTACTTGAATTCTTCGCTCAACGCGAACACGCGGAACAATTCGATTGGGGTAATCGACGGTTGTATGTGGTGATTGTATGTCAGCATTGAGCTATGTGTGATATAGTAATGTGAGGCAATTCGTCCAAGCTCGGTTGCCTGAAGTTTGCCTGTTTTCTTGTCGTATTTGACGAGGTTAGATTTCTCGAGCACGGCGGCAGCAGAGTGGATCAAGTCAACACGCTTTTGTTCTAAGGCGCTGTCTCCCTCGTAATCGGCTCCGACACTATACAAGCCTGGCGAGCGTAACATCCGAACAAAGAGATATGTATAGCCAAGCCATTCAACACCTTCATCTCGACTACGAACGTTGCCAAGGACGACTTCAGCATTGAGATTATCAGCTAATCGGCTAACGAACTGACTCTCGATTGGAAGTTGCTGGTTCAGCAGTGATAGGTAATATTGCATTTCCGTCTGTGTGGTTATAATAATACCTTCTCCGTACGTGTCATATTGTGGGCGTCCGGCTCGCCCAAGCATCTGCAACACGTCCTGCGGACTTAGCTCAACCCAACTACCCTTTTCTGGTGAGTAAACTTGTGTGCCCTTAATAATTACGGTATGTGCTGGCAAGTTCACACCCCAAGCCAAGGTAGCAGTACAAACCAGCACTTGTATATCTCCAGAGCTGAAAAGATCTTCGACCGATGTTCGATCTGTTCTGGTCATGCCTGCGTGATGGATACCAAATCCGTAAGGAAGTAGATCCTTCAATTCTCGGTCATTGACAGCTTCGGCCTCGCTGCTAAGGATCTCTCTGCTACCAGCATCGCTCTTGAGGATTTGACCAATAGTCTCCATCTCTAAAGCCTTGTCTCGAATATACCTGGCAGTCTTGGAGGTTTCTTTCCGCGAGTGGACGAATATGATCATTTGATTGCGGTTGGTTCCGACATGCTCAAGGACTTTCGTATAGGTCACGTCGTTCATTGTTTTCAATTGCTTGATAGCTTTCTTCTCAGTGATACCAACGAACTCTTGGCGAAGTGGACAGGGCCGGAAGGACCCGTCAAAATGGAACATTCCTTTTGTTGGATCAACTCGGAGAAAGCTTGCGACATCTCGGTAGTTAGGAAGTGTAGCCGAAAGCCCAACAAGGCGAACAGGATCTCCCGTTTGCTCCATCTTCCGAATTGTCCGACTAACAATGCTTTCTAGAACGGGTCCACGGTCATCGTGCAACAGATGGATTTCGTCAATGATAATGAGGCGCACCAGATTTGTATAGCTTAGATCTGTTGCTTTTCGCGTAATGACATCCCATTTTTCAGGTGTTGTCACAATAATTTGGGTGTCAGCTATTTGCTGCTTTGTGAGTTGTCGATCACCAGTCAATTCGGAGACTTGAATTCCATATTCCTTTAGGCGGCCACCAAAGTTTCCAACCTGTTCCTGAACTAACGCCTTCAGGGGCGCAATGTAGACGATTTTGAACGCATCCAGGTTGATTTCTCCAGTTTCGGGGTTTCGATTCTTCCCAATCTCACGAAGGATAGTCAACATACCGACATTGGTCTTTCCACTACCAGTGGGGGCACAAATGAGCATATTGCCATCATCATTGAATGCTTCTGGAAAGCATTTGGATTGGATTTTGTTGAGCTTCGCCGTTGAGCCGAATGGCACCCTAGCCCACTCTGGCATTTCTGTGACGGGTATATCACGATCAGTTGGCTCGTTCCGCTTCTTTGGAGCCGGGACATGAATCTCCTCGTAGCCCTTGAATGTACGCTTAGTCGATCCCTCTGGTAGTTTGACCTTTGGGTTGGTCATCAGGTGGTTTCCTTGATCGAAGACAAGATTCTCGAGATTGATGAGTTTCTTGGGTTGCAGACCACCAACAAGGCCGCCGTCACCTCCATTCTCTGCTTTAGAAGAAGCATTTGTGTAAGAATCGGGTACGTCAAGGTCCATCTTGATCTCTAGTTTCCGTTTCTTTGATCCATCCCCGGAAGATGCCACACCTCGTAATTCATCTAAGATCCATCGTAGACCCTCAGCAGCAATTTCTCGTTCAACAACACCACGTGCTTCATCATCCTCAGCTCGAGCCAATCGAGTGAGCCAAACAATTTTATCTCGATTTGAAATAAGCTTGTGAACAAGCTCATGGTTCTCATAATCGAAGAGCTCTGCCAGGTCGTTCTCAATTTCTCTCAGTGGCTTCTCTTCGCCACCTTCCTCCTCGGGAGCCCCTGAAAGCGTATGAAGAGCTTGTTGGGTCTTGACTTGTTGAATATGTGCATCGGAATAAATTGTACCAATTTGCCTCTGGAGCCAGTACGCATCTATATCTCGAGCAGGTATAAAGTTTTTCTCCTTCTCCTTTCCACCTCCACCGTTAGCTGGGCCAGAATCTATAATTATAGCCTCTTCTTCAGGTAGTTCTTCAGCGCCTGATTCTCTGTCTTCTCCAGCGCCGCCGGCAGTTGCAGCTTCCTCGGCTCCTGGACGATCCTCCATGTCGGCTTCGTCTTCGGAAGACTCGTCTCGAATTTCATCGACCATCTCAGCACCATCTTCATCTTCGGAGTTGTCGTCGAACACAACGGCCACCCCTTGGCGATCGTCAATTTCGGCCCCATCCTCCCCACCATTTTCTCCATCTCCCATGACTTCGTCTTCATCCTGTGCTTCATAGTCGGTGATTTTCTTCCCCAGATTCACCAGTTCATTAAATTGCTTGGGGGTCATCGTTGCACCCAATAAGTCATCAATCTCTTTCTTCTTGTCGAAATCCTTCATGTCATCGTCCTTCAAGTATTCGAGAACCGCATCTGCAGCGCTTCGCACGATTTCATGAGAAACGTCCCCAAGGTTGTTTGCAACAGTCGTCAGAATCAGGTCGTACGTTGCTCGTGTGGCTGATGTCCTCGGTCGATACACGATGCCTTCCACCAACGCATCCGCTGCAGACAAAATCCCAGTCCCTCGAAGTTGTGCTGGTTCTCCACGCTTTCGTTTTCGCTGCTCTCGTTCCAGTACCTCCTGCCCTTCCTGAAGACCGCCCCTCTCTACATCTGGGAGCCCAGAGGCTTTTTTCTTCTGCTTCGGGGCATCATCGCGGGCGTTGCGAGATCCCATGTCGCGGATGCTCAGGCGCCCCGCAAGTGACTCTGGGTCTCCTGTAACTTCATCGTTGCGCCGAGTAACAAATCGACGGTCCGCCTGGAGAACCAGGTTGGACATCGCCGAGTATTTGTACTGCGACACATCGCGCTGCTGGTCCGTCATATTGACGAAGGTTGTAGATGAAAATGGCAGACCTCCACTCGAATCAGAAGCGCAGGCGGGTTGAGAAAATATATCAACGATAAAAAACGATATGGTGGATCGAATTAAGGTTTAGCGTGTTTTTTGGTGCCACCTGAGGCTGAAGCCATATGCAGTGCAGTATTGACTCTGCTCCAAAAATAAACAACACAATATTACTACTTTCTATTCATACCATAGCCGCCTTCCAAACCCGAAAGGTTTTCAAGATGCAAGAACCAGAAAATATACCGGAGAGTTTCAAAAATGTTCAACACTCTCTGGGCTCATATATCAAGCAAAGGCAAGAAGCAACACATATTCGACGCGTTTTAGCAGCCCATCTAGAGTCCGCCCTCGATCCAGATGGACAACATCCTTTACCTAGGCCATTATCTCTCATAGACGCTTCATGTAATATTGAATCAACTCCGCATGGCGTGAGAGGTCTACAAAAAGAGTACCTACGTTGTGTACGGACAAATATCACTGCGAGGAGGGAATACGCCCAGACCTGTAAAGCGCACCAAGTAAAAGGGCAAGATCATGCCTGCGCGAGTCTTGGAAATGATACACTTGGCGACCCCATGGAAGGTTTCCTTGGCCTTGTCAAGCAACAGCAAAAGCATGAGGTTTTATGCATCATTCAAGACTACCTCGATGTGCTCAGCCAAAAGCCTACAGCTGCACCCGAGTTTCTGGCCCTCAAGGAGGTGTTAAAAGATGTGGAGTCTCTTCCCCAAGTCCCGCCGGAGGTTCTGAGAGTTTCCGGTACCCAACAACGATCCGGTGGCGTCGATCTGAAAGACCTTGTGGATCAGCTTGAAAAGTCAGTACTGAGAGCGAAATTGCTCTTGAAAAGAGAGCAGAGGCTTCTCGCGAAAGTCAAATCAGAGCATGACAATCCGCCTGTCAATGAAGCAGGAAGGTTGCAAGCGCTTGGCACCGCAAGAAACGAGTTGATCAATTGGATCGAGGCAGAGCTTTCTCGAGCAGGCGAAAGCTCCCCAGACGAGGATGACGTGAATACAATCACCAACCCCGAGAAGAAAGGCACGGGGTGTATAGATGGCCAACTCGCAACAATTCAACAGCAGTACTCTCAATACACGAAAGCAAGACAAAAGTTAGTCTTGACAGTGACCGGGAGGTTGCAGCATGAAGCTCAGATAACACTCGATGAAGAGCCAGACCTAGCAGTTGAAAGTTTGGATTCTAGAGGCGTTGACGAGATGAGTCACGTTGTATATCCTTACCTGGAAGAGCTGGTCGCTGTTGCCAATGAGCAGAAAGCTATCATTCAGCTGAAATCCCATCTCACAATCAATTTAGCAAAGCAATTCAAGGCATCCAATCAATGCCTAGAACGCCTCGCACATGAGAGTCACTTGCTCCCAGCATATCCAATGCCAACGGGTTCATCGCATCGCAAAGGCCTTTCTCTGGAGCCATCATTTGGGGACGAGATATCGAAGCATGAGAAACCAGACTCATCTCGAAGAGCTAGAGCTTGGGTCTATGCATCAGAGTCAGCCGCAAATGTGATGAAGGAGGAGATATTAGAAAAGTTGGAGGAGGGTAGCATGGCAATTGATGAAACTCGACAGACTATGCTCGAGTTGCAGCGTCTACTTGGCGACGATACGGAAGTTAGTAGGGGGGACAAAGACGAAGATTCTTTGACTCAAAAGGAAACAACGAATTCGAAAGATATATGGTCTATTATTGATGGGTCCTTAGGTGTCATACAACAGGGTGACAGAGCCGTGGCTTAAAGGACTGATTTGAGGGTTATTATTGAAACGAGAAACATTGCAGTCAAATACTTCAGATGGAGCGTTATGTAATTGAGAGAAAGAGCCGTTTACTCAAGCTCTCCACACGTTGACTAAATTCGTTTTTTGAGTAAGTGTTAGATGAGCTTCAGGGTGGTGAAAAGTGTGAATGACTAAACTACCATATGAATCTTCACCGAGTCGGAAATGGGGCCTTGGAGGTGTTTTTTTTTTTTTGGAATGAAAATCAAACCGAAGGCCTTTAAAGAGCACCATTTATCTTCAGACAGTGTAGTTGTTTTGTGCTTCCTTCACGGATGAGTACGTCCCGAAATAACGAGCTCTGATAGGTTGGCCTAGGGGTTTTTAGCCTGAGGTGTTGAGCCTCGCTTCCAAAATTATTTCAAGATGACTCCAAATAATGCGCCTTGAACAATAACTCCTCGCCCGGCTCTAGAAAAACTGTGCACAACACTAGGAAGCAATGGCGAACGTACAAAATGGCCAACAAGGCGATTTGCCCTCCGAGATTCTCCAAGCTCTCTCCGACAAAGACCCAATTCTCTCCACAGAAACCTTCCCATCAATAAAGTCGACAGATCTCAAAGGCGCATTAGACAGACTGGGTTCGCGGTCTATGATCACATACGAGACGATCGATCGAGAAGAAGCTATTCTAGAGGCGGAAGCAGTAGGAATAGCGGAAAGCGGCAGTCATGAAGCTCGAGTTTGGGAGGCCTTGCGAAAAAACAAAGAGGGGCTCACAGGTGCGGAGTTGGAGGCTGCTGTTGGAGACAAGAACGTTGTGAAGGTGGGACAAGGCAAGGCCTTCAAATTAAAATGGGTTGGTAAGGGGAAGGATGGTCGTCTGGCCGCGCTGGTGAGTCTGAATATGCAAACAAGCAGGCTGGATGTGATCTAATGGACGCAGGTGGACTCTATAAAAGACGACACTCGAGAGCAACTACAAATCATACAGAAGACGCGCACACACTGGGATCCCAAGATCGTTACGGACTTGAAGAAGCGGAAGCTTGTAAAGATGCAGAAGGTCATCAGTTTCAAAATCCACAAGGGTCCAAAGTACGCCCTCGAGATTGTGAAGGAGGAGACAGATTTAACGGCGGATATGCTTGCTTCGTAAGTGATGGATATATTATTTCCTGGAATCTACTAACTTTGTCCCAGTGGTGCCTGGAAGACCGCTACTTTCAAGCCTTACAATTTCAAGTCTCTCGGGGCAGACCAAAACGCTGGAGCTTTACACCCCCTCAATAAGGTTCGGCATGAATTTCGCCAAATCTTCTTCGAAATGGGTTTCGAGGAAATGCCAACCAACCGCTATGTCGAGACTGGTTTCTGGAACTTTGATGCTCTTTTCGTCCCCCAACAACATCCGGCTCGTGATCTCCAAGATACTTTCTACATCTCAGACCCAAAGACCGCAGATAAACCTCATGCCGAGGATGCTGATGACAAGGGAGATTACGAATCGTACTGGAAGAATGTTCAGGAAGTCCATCAGGAGGGCAAGTATGGTTCAATCGGTTACAGGTACCCATGGGCGGAAGACGAGTCTCTACGGTTAGTCCTCCGAACTCACACCACCGCCATTTCAACCGCAATGCTGCACAAGCTTGCTTCCCAGAAGGGACCAGATGGACGACCACCTCCAGCTCGTTATTTCTCAATCGATCGTGTTTTCCGAAACGAGACGGTGGATGCAACCCATCTAGCTGAATTTCATCAAGTTGAGGGTGTTATTGCCGACTATGGATTGTCACTGGGAGGTTTGATGGAGTTCATGGAGATCTTCTTCAAGAAGATGGGCATTGAGGACTTGCGCTTCAAGCCGGCCTACAACCCATACACCGAGCCCAGTATGGAGATCTTCAGCTTTCACAAAGGGTTGAATAAGCTGGTCGAGATCGGAAACAGTGGCATGTTCAGACCCGAGATGTTGGAGTCAATGGGTTTACCGAAGGATATGCGTGTTTTCGGTTGGGGATTGAGTTTGGAGCGGCCAACTATGATTAAGTACAAGGTGATAATTGTGCTTCTATTTAATGACCGTCTACTAATTTGGGTTTTGCTTAGGTCAATAATATTCGCGAGTTGCTTGGACATAAAGTTGATTTGTCTTTCATCGAGAGGAATCCTGCCGTTCGACTTGAGAAGACATAGAGAAGAATCAAAGAAGAGATTTTCACTAGCAAAGACATTCTCGTTTGACTGACAATTGTGACATGCATCATCCGCAAAACAGAGAATTTTATGATGCATATAACTTCGGCTGCTTCACACCCATGTGCTATTGCATCTATATAGGTGCCCTAGCTATGATACAGTTACATCACCCACATGTACGGAGTGCTACAAGTTAGGGCTTATTGCGTAAGCATCCAATGCTCAAGGATCTCATCCATGGCTCTTCAGCGGCGGGGTGGTCATCGAATTGGCGTCAGGCTGCCCCGCTTACTGCATGCAGCAAAAAGTCCTCGAGCCTTGTCCAAAGGCGGCGGGGAACTTGGAAGTCTCTTCCTTCAATCATCCAGGTTGTGTAGCAATGGGACGGCCGTTGATTGGCCCGGGCCCATCCAGGTGGGGAGGATTAAATGGCGTGCGCCATCTGCAAATGGGATAGCCGCCGCTATATGATGTGTGTAGAAGTGTGTCGTAAGAGTTTTTTTCTTGCAGTCTTCGTGACACGAATTTTATAGGCTGGTACTTATTATTACTATGGAGATGTAGAGTAGAAGCAAGGTACCTATGTACTTTTAGTGCAGCCCCCGGTTTTCGGCAAGGAGCACCAGGAGGGGCAATCTGCGCAAGGGCAGAGCTAGTCGATTTTTTCCATTTTTTTTTGAGCCGGAACTTTTACTGTATAGAACTAACCTTCGTAACCAAGTTCGCACAGTACCATACTGGTAATCGTTTTTTCCCTCCTGCTCGATTTCTCTTCATCTCCCCAAAAAATGCTGAGAGACTTCGAGCCAAGCAAGCTGCAGACTTAACTTCGTTTCAGCCTGACGCTCCTCTGCATACAATCACAACCATAATTGCAATTGCAATTGCAATTGCAATCGCAATCGTTATCTCAAGCTACGGAGTACAGCTTTTTTATCTTCACCCGAAGCCTGCAACTCTCAATTACCTCCAAAACCACCCCTCGCCCATAAATCCTGGGAAGCAAAGAACTCTGAAATAAGGGTAGGAGCTTCATTGGACATTTCTATACTCAACTGAAGTTCTCGCTTCTCGCCATGGCTCTCTCCAGCCGTCTTGCTGGTCGGTCCAGCAATCTCCTCCGCCAGTTGAGGGTTCCAGCCCCAATTCCTGCCAGAACTTTCACTACTCGAAGCTTCACACGATGCCTCTACCCCAAGAACCCAGTATCTGCTGGCAAAACTGCTAGATACGCCCGCCTTTTCTCGAGCTCGACTATTCGCACGAATGAGACCCAGACCGCACCCAACGCAAAGGCCTACCTCGAGAGCGGGGTCTTGAAGGGAGCTGCAAACCCAGTCGATGTCAAGAAGGTTTTGGTTATTGGTAGCGGTGGTTTGAGCATTGGACAAGCTGGAGAGTTCGATTATTCAGGTTCGTCTTCCAGAACAGCGTCCCTCCAGAGAAAATGAGTCATTGGGGACATGTTCGATAATGACATGCAGCAATGCTCAATTGCTTTATGAATGCTATATATCAGTGCTAACTCATCTACGTCACAGGATCTCAAGCTTTGAAAGCTTTGAAAGAGGCTGGTGTGTCTTCTGTGCTCATCAACCCGAACATTGCTACAATCCAAACCGCCCACGTCCTTACCGATGAGGTCTACTACCTACCTGTCACCCCAGAATATGTCACCTATGTTATTGAACGGGAGAGACCAGATGGAATTTTCCTCACATTCGGTGGCCAAACCGCCCTCAATCTTGGTGTTCAAATGGAAAGGATGGGCATTTTCGAGCGCTACGGAGTAAAGGTTTTGGGTACGAGCATCAAGACCCTTGAGACTAGTGAAGACAGAGATCTCTTTGCAAAGGCTCTTGCTGAGATTAATATCCCAACTGCTCAATCTATTGCTGTCTCGACTGTAGACGAAGCTTTGGTTGCTGCCAAAGGGATTGGATACCCAATTATCGTCCGAGCCGCATATGCTTTGGGAGGTCTTGGATCAGGTTTTGCCAATAACGAGGAAGAGCTCCGAAATATGTCTGCCAGATCTCTCACACTGTCTCCCCAAATCTTGGTTGAGAAATCTCTGAAGGGCTGGAAGGAAGTCGAATATGAAGTCGTCCGTGACGCCAGCAACAACTGCATCACGGTCTGTAACATGGAGAACTTCGACCCTCTTGGAATCCATACCGGTGACTCAATCGTTGTGGCACCCAGTCAAACTTTGAGCGACGAGGAATATCACATGCTTCGTTCTGCTGCTATCAAGATCGTTCGTCACCTGGGAGTTGTGGGCGAGTGTAACGTTCAGTACGCCTTACAACCCGACGGACTTGATTATCGTGTGATTGAGGTCAACGCACGTCTCTCTCGTTCATCCGCTCTCGCCTCGAAGGCCACTGGATACCCTCTTGCTTATACTGCTGCAAAGATTGGACTCGGCCACACCCTTCCTGAGCTGCCAAACGCTGTCACCAAAACTACCACAGCAAACTTTGAGCCTTCCTTGGACTATGTTGTCACCAAAATTCCACGTTGGGATTTGGCCAAGTTCCAGCACGTGAAGCGTGACATTGGAAGCGCAATGAAATCTGTTGGTGAGGTTATGGCTATCGGAAGAACTTTTGAAGAATCCATTCAAAAGGCTATTCGCCAGGTTGACCCCCGCTTCATTGGTTTCCAAGGCGACAAGTTCGATGACCTCGACTATGAACTTGCAAACCCCACTGATCGTCGATGGCTCGCTGTTGGCCAAGCCATGCTTCACGAGAATTACACGGTCGACGTGTGCATGAGCTGACCAAGATTGACAAATGGTTCCTCTACAAGTTGCAAAACATTGTCGATTGCACTCACGAGCTTGAGGATATTGGAAGTCTTTTTGGCTTGAAGAAGGAACTTGTCATGAAGGCGAAGAAGATGGGTTTCTCCGACAGACAGATTGCAAAGGCTGTAGGAAGTACCGAGGACGATGTTCGAGCTCGCCGAAAGGGCTTTGGCATCAAGCCTTTCGTCAAGAAAATCGACACCCTTGCCGCTGAGTTCCCCGCTGACACGAATTATTTAGTGAGCTCCCTTTGATATATATTATACTTCCTGGCTTCATCTTGGCTTTTGCTCTTCACAAAAAATGCAGTACTAACTATTTTTTTTTAGTACACCACCTACAATGCCACCACGCATGACGTTACCTTTGACGATCACGGAAGTATGTAGATTCTCTGAGCATTCATCTTATTAATAACCGGGGGTTTTTAATGTTCCAGAAGTTCTGAGACATTTAAAATTCCGAGCTCGCTAGATGCTCCGACGCACCCCAACCATCTACCACCCACACCACAAACATTTTTTGACTAGGCAATGCTGACTTTGAAACCTGCAGCTTTGATTCTCGGATCTGGTGTCTACCGTATTGGAAGTTCAGTTGAGTTCGATTGGTGTAGCTCTTCTGCGTGCTTGGCACTCAAGGCGATGGGCAAGAAGACTGTCATGGTCAATGTAAGTCAGATTCTGAAACTCTTCACCCTTTACTATCACTAACTTCCCTACGGTACAATCCCGAGACATTTTCGACTGATTTCGATGTTGCTGACAAGCTCTACTTTGAGGAGTTGAGCTATGAAAGGTGAGTTTGTTTTAATACAAAATACCACTTTTTCCTCTATGGGAGCTGAGAATATGCTAATACGTCGATCCTGCCTCCAGAGTAATGGACATTTACGAACTCGAAAGTGCTACTGGAGTCGTAGTGTCTGTCGGCGGGCAGCTTCCACAAAATATTGCTCTCCGCCTTCAAGAAACCGGCGGTGCTAAGGTTCTCGGGACTGATCCTAAGGATATCGACAAGGCAGAAGACAGACAGAAGTTCTCTGAGATCTTGGACAGCATCGGAGTTGATCAACCCGCTTGGAAGGAACTTACCTCAGTCGCTGACGCCGAAAGATTCGCCGATGAAGTTAGCTACCCTGTTCTAGTTCGCCCGTCTTATGTCCTCTCTGGTGCAGCAATGACTGTCATCCGTAGCAAGGATGAACTGAAAGACAAACTTGAAGCTGCCAGCAATGTCTCACCCGATCATCCTGTCGTCATTACCAAGTTCATCGAAGGCGCTCAAGAGATCGATGTTGACGCAGTCGGTTCCAACGGTAAGCTTATCATCCACGCTGTCAGTGAGCACGTTGAGCAAGCTGGTGTTCACTCTGGTGATGCCACTCTTGTTCTCCCACCTGCATCTCTCGACCAATCCACCATGGACCGAGTAAAGGAAATCGCCGTCAAGGTTGCCAAGGCCTGGAGCATCACTGGTCCCTTCAACATGCAAATCATCAAGGCTGATGACCCCAACGGAGGTCTCCCGGCTTTGAAGGTCATTGAGTGTAACTTGCGTGCCTCCCGCTCATTCCCCTTCGTCTCCAAGGTCCTCGGTCTCAACTTCATCGATGTTGCCACCAAAGCTCTCGTCGGCCGTAACGTTCCAGAACCAACTGACCTTATGGCCATTAAGCGTAACTACCTTGCTACCAAGGTCCCACAATTCTCATGGACCCGTCTCGCTGGTGCCGACCCCTTCTTGGGCGTCGAGATGTCTTCCACTGGTGAAATTGCTTGTTTCGGAAAGGATCTCGTCGAGGCATACTGGGCTTCTCTGCAATCGACCATGAACTTCCGTATGCCCGAACCTGGAGAGGGTCTTCTCTTCGGAGGTGACATTACCAAGGAGTCCTTGATCAAGATCGTTGATTACCTCTCGCCACTTGGCTACAAGCTCTACGCTGCTGAGCCAGAAGTCAAGACCTTCCTCGAGTCTTCCGCCAAGAACAACGTTTCCGTCGAGGTCATTGAGTTCCCTACTGAGGACAAGCGTGCTTTGAGAGAAGTGTTCCAGAAGTACGATATCCGTGGTGTTTTCAACCTGGCTCAAGCCCGTGGAAAGACCATCCTAGACGTCGACTATGTCATGCGCAGGAACGCTGTCGACTTTGGCGTGCCATTGTTCATGGAACCAAAGGTAAGCATACCCCTTTGCTCTCTTCAAGCTATCATACTAATCACTGTATTACAGACTGCTGAGCTCTTTGCCCAATGCATGAACGTCAAGCTACCTCGAAAGGAAGGTATCCCAAGCGAGGTCCGCAGATGGTCTGATTTCATCGGTGGCAAGCCACTGTAAAAAGGTCTGGACTTGGTTGCTATTTGCTCGTTTTGCTAGGCTGCGTTCAGGGCGTTTTAGTGTGGATATTCGTCAGCTAAAAAGATTAGAGGATCGAGTAAATTTCAAAAGTGGTTTTATTTTCATTGTCGGGGCACCCTCGTGGTGGATAGAAAAGCGACACCGACTTGTAATGTCTCAGGCGGAATGGGACATTAAAAGTCGGCGGGCAATCAGGAGGGGATCTGCTCCGACAACTACGCATCTGTAAATACAACAAATCCATCGCATAATAAAGAATGGGTTCTCTCAATTGATACTTGGTTAATGTTTGTATTGTGCCATGAATGCCCAATTGACCCAGCTAGCGATTGTCTAGCCTCTTCTGCGCCATAAATGCACCACATATTACCGCCTATCCATCCATTTCACACGGTATCATTGCCCCCAAAACCTTAAATATCATATCTCATCTCGCGCGTTCAAGATACCGGTCCTATATGTATCTACGAGGATCCAGCTAGCATTCAGATCAAATCAGATGGAATTATCCTATCTTTAGTATCTTATTCTAGCCTTACTCCGCCAACCCTCTTAGCAAGACGCTCTGTGCCATCACCCTCAGAAGGCGATGGCCGTTTGGGGGGTCTCTCACCAGTCGATTGTATAATAGCAAGCAATGTTGCCCACCCAGGTGTAGATAGCAGTTGGTAGCCGTCAGCGAGATCATGCTGCGTTGCCACGCGGCAGAGAAGCGCTTCCTCCTCCTGTGAGACGAGTGTCAATAGGAACATATTTCAATGGGGGGAAGAACGGAGTGAACACACCTTGCTGAGGATGCCACAGCCATGGAGGAAAGCGAGAAGGTGAAAATCGGAGACTGCTAGGATGCCTTCACCTGACTTCTTGATCTCACCATTTTTATCGACTCCTAGGCGTTGGCCGACATCTTTGAGACCTGGATCTACCCCTATGACAGCGCGGTTCTCGATTGGGAAACCTGGGGCATTCGCCATAAAGAGCGGTTTGGGGTCACTGGGGAATCCATGGGTCAATGTAACGAGGAGGTATTCGACAGGGAATGAGGGCTTTGCGTTTGTTTGAACACTGGCACCGTATTCGTTGATACTTCGGTAGAAGACCTCCGGAATGTAGCGTGTGCGGCTTTCAGAACCATCGTCCTCTTCCTCATTACGGACAATCATGACGGCTGGGTCAGCTGATGGCTCAACAATATCCGCTCTGACCATTTCCACTGCAGTGTTTGAGACTTGATAGGCAGAAATGGCAATTTGACCAGATTCATCTCCGGTCACAACACAGGTGACAAAATTTGAACCAAATCTTCCAGTGTCGCTCCACTTTGTAGGCTTTGGATGTTGGGCTTGAAGACGGGCGGCAAAGGCGATTTCAAGTGAAGATAAATAGTAACTGTCGATATGGCGTTTGCAGACAACACCTCCGTCACCGGCACCGGAGTCTAATAAGTCAGTCCAAATGACACCGACCTTTTGTAGACCACAAAGCCTCGCAACTTCGTCAACTTCTTTCTCGTTCTCCCAAACGTTCAGCGTTACGCCATCCAGTTCGTCAACCTGAGGAGGTTCATAGATAGCTTCCACTACAGCCTTCACGCCCAAAGGAACCTCGGTATATTCGGTATATCTTCCATATAGATATCCCATACGTTGTGCCCCTGAAGATCTCCAGAAATTCAGTAAGTTCTCGATGATGCTGGGGGTGGCAAATTCCACGTGGTCAACCATTCGAAATGATTGCGGTTGTAGGGTGATAGCGCTGGGTTGGCATTTTGTGCAGATTCCTTCCGGCCACTGGGGATGACCTGAGGGGCAATCTCTCTTGACTCGGTAATATGGCTCCGAAAGAGGTGGCATGAATGAACTACCCTGCTCTGGCTTGTTCGTCGCGGAATTTATCTTGCGGAGATATGAATGGAAGGAGAGGTTCTTGATCTTTCGCTCGGCGAGGTAATCGGCGTTGAAGGGGTCTAAATCGGTGCAGTAATCACACTTTCCCCTGTCTCCATGTTGGCACATCCTAAGGTCCCGCTTTCGAGGTATCCTCCCACTCTGCTTGTCTAACCGGTCGTCTAAAGCAGATTGCTTGACAATTTCCCAAGGGTTCTTGATCTTCTCAGATGGAGATGTGACTGGGAGTGGGTCGATGGGTATATCTTCACTGGGAAGTATGGCCTGGCCATTTAGTCGGTTGGTGGAGGATAATAAGGGATTTGTGGAAGTGGAGGTGGAGGTGGACGCGGTGCCGTTCGAGTGGCCATTCGATAATGGATCCACTTCCTTATAGTTTATGAATATCAGGTCGCCATGACTGCAAAGATATTAGACACAGAAGAAACAGCAGTCGGATCTCTTCACCTCACCTTACGCCTATCTTAGAAACCTTGTGCGGGAGGATGTCTACCAAACGCTTACTATCTCCTCCAGCCGGTGCGTTCGAGAGTGTCAAGGTGTTGTAATCGACATTGTCCGGTAAAACCTTTTGCAGTTTCTCGCCGAGTTTCGCAAAAGTGTCTGTTGCCTCTACCTGCAACCGCACAGTTCCCGAGGGGCCACGGAATCGCAAGGTGATGGCCATACTGGCTTCGAGTGTGATTTATAGCCGTCTGCAAATATCCCAGAACCAGTGGATGGTTATGGTTGGGGATGGGGATGGGGATGGGGTTGCAAAAGTGACGAGGGGCAAATCAGTGTCGAAGGAGGAGGAAAGCTTTGGATGGAGGAGAGCTCTCAAGTCAATTTGGAAGCTCCAAATCGAGTGGTTCCTAATTCATTTCAGCCTTGGGCACAAGAGCGGTCGCAGCCGGCAGTATATTTAGCGCAGGGCAGGATAAACTTCCACTTGTGGCTGAAGTGTGGCTGCAAATTTATACTTAGCTGGCCTTTCAGACAGGTACCGGTAATAACATCGAGGACAAGAACACCTCTCCTGCACACAAAGAGGACAACCCAACCTCGCCCAGGATATTTAATTTACTGCAACACTGTCATTTTCTAAATTTACACCCGCAAAAACCATATTTCTCTTGGAACATCAAGTACTCAACCATCATGTTCGGAGTTGACTGGTGGGGGCTCGCCCTCCCCTTTGCCTACATCGCAGTTCTCCTGGGCTCTCTCGTCACATTCTCCTCCATGTCGCGGAAACGGAGAGCAGGTGAGTGTCCCGCCCGTTCTGAGAAAGTATTCTTTGACTGATTTCCCTGTAGCCAAATCTGCCAACCTTGCGCCATGGTTCCCGCCGCACATGCAAAGAAACATCTACCTCTCATTACTCCATCTCGAGCCTGAGCAGGGCAAGGAAAAGTCACCAGCAGTTCCGGAGAGCATTATACGTGCGGCGCTACTACGTAGAGCTGTCGAAGATATCCACCGAATCATCCAGATCAGAAGCGCAAAGCAAGCTTGCAGTACGCTTCTGCAACGTGGCAGTGTAGGAGATGACCTTTGGCAACGGTTCGAAAGGGCTGAGAAGGAAATGGAGGACGAGCTTAGAGATGTGGTTACGGAGGTCAGTTATCAGCTTATGGATACGGGAGACGGGGGTTGAGACAGCCATGCTAACTCCTTGTAGGCAAATGCTCTTACACCCAACTGGGGCCAAACGATCTTCCAGTCTGCAAACGAAATTGCTGCTGGTACATTGCTCCGAAAGAAGTTAGAAGACATCCAATCGCAAGCGCCCGCGGAGAAAGAATGGTGGGAGAGGCGAAGAGCATCTATTCAGTCAGAGTTTATGAAAGAACTAGAGGCCCCAGGTGGAAGCGAGGATGACGCCGTTTTGGTCAATGGTGCGAATAATACCGGAAGCATTAAGAAGAAGAAGGGAAAGAAATGAAAACTTCTCCAAAGAGCAGGAGGTTTTTCTGTAAAACAGAGCATACAGAGACGTATAATTTTTCATGGTGGCGTTCAGGCGAAATGAATTGGTTGCAAAGTAGGATATTGGGAGAGACACGAACCTTTGCCTACTGTTGCCCAGTTATGTATACTATAAGGTGCCAAGAAGGAGCTATATGCTCAAAAACATTATAAATAAGGTTAACTCTATCGAATCGTTGATTTCGAAAATGGTGCGGCTCAATTATGTAAATATGGCTCCAGGGACACTATCCAAAACAATTTCCAAGAAGCAAGAGGCGTTTATTATCATCCTAATCCCACAAGGAACCTACGCCTTTCCAGGTCTCTAACCTCCTGAGTCTCTTTGTGTTGCAGCAGAATCCTTCAGCCAAAATGTCTCAATACCCCAAAGTCTATAAGACTTCGACAATCCCCTGAAAGCAACAAAGAAAGACGAGCCGAAAATAGAAACATCCACAAAGATGTCCAATATAATCATCAACGAGGATTCCCAAGATAAAGCAAGACTTACTTCTGAGATAAAGAAAGGCAAACCACAAAGAGATTGCAAGTTGATACAAAAAGCACGCTCTTTCCAAGATCTGCAACCATCCAGCATCTTCAGGTCCATTTCCATTTCCATTTCCAATTATTCTATATCCATTTCCTACCTTCTACTTCCGTCCAACACACGCTGCCGGCAGCTCTAGAACACTCTTTCTTTCCACTTAAAACAAAAAAGCATACTCTTAAATCCTTTCATTCAGCCCACCAGCTCACCAGCACATCACTTCCCCTTCCAACCCACCAAACAAACATACCTCCATATCAACCATGCTCTCCACGCGCCAAAACCCAGCCCTGGAAGCAAAAATCGCCCAGATGGCACGCACGCTCCGGCCCCTCGTACGAGTCACAAACGGCGCCCATCACCCTTCCTTCCCGCTCACGATCCTGAACTTCCATCTGCTGACGTCGGAGCAGTGCGATGACCTGGCCCACCACTTTCATCAGCGCACGCCCTGTGAATGGACGGGGTTGTATCCCATGCGGATCGAGTGGCGGAATGATGCTACTCTTGATGAGAAGCGCCGCC
>QGML01000269.1:0-21075 GCA_007825375.1 Lachnellula willkommii | reverse complement strand
TAGTATCACCACGTGAAACCATCCTTATCGCGCTTCTCACGAAATAATTTGTTTGCGGAATTTTAGTCCCCACAGTACCAACGCACAAAACCCGAATCTATAGAGTGGCTTATTAATTGGGGAAGATATAAAAGGTCTGGCTCAAACTGACCCGAACGCTTCTTCACCGTTCGAGAAACGCTTCAGCATGTCAGAATCCACACCCCAGATCCAAAAGGAAGCCCCACATTCGTCTGGAAGCTCAGAAGCCTCTGATATCCTAGACTTAAAAGACGATGAAGGCTGGGAAGATGCAGAACCCGACGAGGAAGAGATGCAATTCATTTCCTTGTTGGACGACGAAGTTTTCACAGATATCATGTCGATGTTAAATCACTGCAGAGACAAACACAATTTTGATTTCCTCCAAGTCAGACAAAGACTCGGCTTAGACTTCTATGGCAATATAAAACTGGTCAACTACATCCGAACTCAGGTTCACAGCGGGCACAAAGTCACTTCGGATGTCTCAAAAGAGGCATTCGAAGATGAGAAGTTCCTCAAGCCACTCCTGGAAGATGACGCCTTGCTTTTCAGCTTGGATGAACTCCCTGATGTAGAGCAGAACTCTTTAGGTTCACAGGACAAGGGCAATGGGGCTGAGAGAGACTCTGGAGAGCTCGTATCTCGAGTTTCTGAGCTGGAGGAGGAGTTGCGAATGATGCAGACTCAATTTGACAATTACCGGGCTACAGTCAAGGAGACTTTGGATGAGAGATGGAATACCAAAGATACCACGGAACCATCGTCGAACGCCAAAAAGGAGGAAAAGAGGGATGATGATAGTCACTACTTCAGCTCATACTCGTACAATGGTGAGTACTCGACATCCTGAATACCGAGGCTTCACTAACATACCTAGACATCCATGAGACCATGCTCAAAGACGCCATCCGCACAGACGCCTATCGAGACTTTATCTACAACAACAAGTCCCTCTTCGCTGGTAAGGTAGTTCTCGATGTCGGCTGTGGCACCGGCATCCTCAGCATGTTCTGCGCCAAAGCAGGTGCCTCCCGCGTCATCGCCGTCGACAACTCCGCTATCATCGACAAGGCTCGCGAAAACGTCTTCGCCAATGGCTTCTCTGACACCATCACCTGCTTACGCGGCAAAATTGAAGAAGTCAGTCTCCCAGTCGACAAAGTGGATATCATTGTGAGTGAGTGGATGGGGTATTGTTTGTTGTATGAGGCTATGCTTGACAGTGTCATTTGGGCTCGGGATAGGTATCTTAGACCGGATGGGCTGATGGTACCGAGTCATATGAATATGTGGGTTGCGCCAGTTGCGGACCCGGACTATGTCTCGGATCATATTGCGTTTTGGAGGGATGTGTATGGATTTGATATGAAGGCTATGCAGGCGGGGATTCATGATGATGCGCAAGTCCTTCATATGCCAGCCAGCACTGTGTGTGCTGAGCCTTTCCCATTCTTGCAACTCAGTCTTCACTCCACTACTGTCAAAGACCTTGTGTTTAAGCGAAAGTGGGAGGGAAAGCTGAAACAAAATATTGATGCTTTGGATGGCTTCATCATCTGGTTCGATTCCTTCTTCATGCCTTCACGGGAAGATATTGTTTCTCAAGATGCAAAGGCTGAAGAGTGGGCCAAGACCGGGAACAAGGGGAATGCATTCACCACTGGACCAAATGGGACGGCAACCCATTGGAAGCAGGGCGTTATACTTATCGATAACACGAAGACAAAGCCCGAGAGCAGGAAAGAAGGAGAGCAGCTGAGTGGTGAGCTGGAATATTCTGTCCCAGAAGACAATTCCCGCGCTCTGACTGTGGGTATGACCTGGAAGTTCGATAGCGAGGAGAAGGAGAACTCACAGAAGTGGAACATGAAGTAAATAACAATGTCCAGCGAATTGCTGTCAAATACCAAAGCTGCATATAGAGTACTGGCAAATAAAAGTTAAATGTTTTGCGCATCTCGTTCCCGCAGACTTTCCATCATCGTTCACTTCAAGCCTTTCGCCTCACCATAAGAGCAATTTGCGCATTCTTCTTCTTAGCCTCAGTTTCTCCTTCAAGTGCTCCTTGAGATACACGGGAACCTACACACCATTAACAAACGAGGTATTGGAAACAGGTAGTGAAGCTCGCTAAGGTGTCCGAATCGGGAAATAAAATGCTCAGGGGGTACTGTACTCAAAGGGTCCCCTAGCGTCGGGTACTGTAGGAAGGGAAAGTATAGGATAGGAGAGCAGTTTATGAGGCATGCTATAAATAGGTTTATAGTCATATATAACAGCAGGTAACTGAAAAAAACTTGATTTTGAAAGGTCGATGTAGTAAACAAGTATACTCAGAAATGAGTATACTCTTAAATAAAGTATTGAGATAATCAGGTGGGGACAAAAATGAGCTTCAGCTCCTATTAAACACAAAATAAACAGGAAATCCAGAGTCACTTCAAGTGAAGCATCTCAAATGTGTACAAGTATTTCATCCACGTGATCGTCCTTCACTTTCCGAATTTGGCAAGCCTACACAGCATCACGACTCACAAGGATTGCAGCCAATTATTATTGCGCATTGAGGATTTTCAAGTCTTTGACGGCATCTCTCTTCCTCCTCTTGCTATTGCCATTCTCACTCCCCCCTCCTGTTATTCCCTCAGATTGCGAGGACTCACTGGTAGATTTTCTGGTGCAGTGTGCACAGTCAAGAGTGGAAAGTTCCGCTCTATTCTTTGAGTCATTACAGCACCAGTACTGCGTCAGGATTCAAAAAGTCTGGTAGACCAAATCGGATACGGCTACGGCATCGCGCCTACTCCCAGGGTGCAACCCAGCCGTACTTTTGTCCGGGTTCCTCTGATTTCGGGTTGGTCTAAGTGGTCCCGACCTGTCTTTATGGATGGAAATAATGTGCTTGATGCTCTCCTCCTTCCGAAGGCTCACATCGAGTGGGAAACATTCATCATATTTTCAGCGAGGTTGTTGGGACTTTGTAATTTCCAACACCTTTTAAAACATTGGAATGCCCTGGTGGTTTAGAACAAATGTTTGCACGCCAATTATAAAGACAGTCAGTTCGGTGGCTCTGTCCGCTCTTGACAGCGGGAGTCCGCTTGGAACTTGTCTCTTTAGCTCTGCTTTGGACTCGTGTTACATCATACATCATGACATTATAGTACTCATGATACCCAATTTTTCAAAATCTGGGCCCTATCACTCGCTTGGTAGACTGGACCGATGTCCTGCTAAAGTTTCTCGCACATTTGAAATCCTTTTATTCTTAATATCACGGAACATATCAAAAAGTCTTCCTGGCGTGTGAGCTCCGAGACATCATCTTCGACTTCAGCTGCGACAATGTCGACAAACCCTCTAGAACCCCAGGGTGCCTTTGAGGACATTCAACTTTCCGACAACAGCGATGTAAGCTCCGAATCCAGCTACGACATTGTGTCCAATGCGGGTTCCTTCACTGCTCAAAAACGCGACGCAGAGGATATTGAACTGAACGCAAATGGCACATCCGAAGAAATCGAAATCCCCGAAGAGTACCAGGACCTCGAATCGAAGGCAGAGATTGAGAGATTTCGACTTGAGATCAAAACTAAGGCCCGGGAGCTCCTGGACATGGTGCTCAGCAGCTCTGCTTACGAGTCAATTCTCAGCGATGACGACAACCCATTTCGGGCCAAGGCGAGGGAACTCGTTGCTCTATTTGGCGATGATATCGAAGACAATGAGAAGACTATTGACTCGTTGAAGTCCGATATCTCTTCTATTGCTGGCTACATGAGCAAGCTGAAGACGAGTTACACCGAGATGAGGTCGAATTTCCGCGAGGCGACGTCAAAGTTCGACAAGATGAAGTCGGAGCTCGACAGTACCAGCAATGCCTATGCTCAGTGTCTAGAGAAGTTGCGTGAAGCCAGAACGGTCATCAGTGCTGCCAAAGAGGAAAACGCTGTCTTCAAGGCCGACCACGAGGTATTCAAGAACAAATTCGCGGTCCTTGAAAGCGAGTTCAAAACCACTTCGGCAGCATTTAATGCATGCGTCAAAGATAATGAAAATCTCACCAACGATGCCATCACCAACGAGTCCCACTGTCAAGTCACCGCGGAGATATGTAACCGACACATCGAGCAACTCAAAAGCAAGATTTTCTATTTCGAAGAAGCAAGAGTCAGGGACAGAACAAACGAGATGAATGTTCGCAAAAAGATGAACGATGATATCGAATCGTCGCGAGCAGAAGTCAGCAAGTTAAGAGCGAAACTTCAGGATGAGAGAGCATCCAATAAAGCCAGAGCTTTGGCCACCGACAGATTGGTTTGGGAAATCCGAGCTGCGAGTGACGCTAGCCAGTCGAAGGTCCAAGAATTCCAGCAGAAGGCTAAGCAAGCAGAACAGGAGCTTGTGGAAGCAAAAGTATTGGCCAAGCTGGAATCCATAGAATTCGAGCATGCAATGAAAAAGGAAGCATGGCACCAGCACCAGGCGCATTCTTGGAAGAAAAACGAGACAAAATACGAAGAATCTGTCAACATCCTTTCACGCGAGAAGGATGATGCCGATCTCCGCTGTAAGCTTGCGACTGAGCATGCCGCCCAATTCGAAAAAAGGCTCCGGGATTTCCAGGACAAGGCTTTGCAACTCCAGAAGCGAACCCAGGAGCAAGTGTGGTTCTACCATAACAAAGCCACAGAGTTCAACAGGGAGAGTCTCGTATACTATGAGCTGTACAAGGAGCAGAAAGAGTTCGCCGAGAAGGACAGCCGCACTCCATCTGCTGAGTCTGTGAAGACCGGAGAAAAAAGAGCACAAGACCTGAAAGACAGTAAGAGGGCGACTTTAGAATACATCGACGCATTCAACAGTGCGCGAGAGACTTGGCAGCTGTATATGCAGGTATTGGAACAGCAAAGCGTACTCGTCCCCACACTCGTCGAGCCAGTCACTACATCTCAAAAGTCACCCAAGGAAGAGATCGATGCCGTGAACAGTGCGCGTAAGACTTGTCAGTTGTCCGAGCAGGTATTGAAACAGCAAAGCGTGCTCGTCCCCGCATTCGTCGAGCCAGTCACTACATCTCCAAAAGAGATCAACGCTGCGCAAGCAATTGGGCAAAAGCCGGAGGAGCAAAAGAAGGAAGTGGAAGAAGTCGCTCTTCCAATTCGGCAGTCGTTCCCCGTAGCCTGCAAAGTCGAATTAGATACCAGAGTCAAGGCCGCCACTGCTACGAACTCGCAGCAGAGGGCAACAACTCAGGGAAAAGCCAATTTCCAAGCAGTTGAACGGGAAGCAGATCGGGAAGCGGAAAGCAAGGAGAAAAAGCTTCTCTCCGTCCGAGAACTGGACGCTTTGTCTGAACCCCGTAAAGTCAACGCCACGCGCAAGGGCTCTGCGATGCAATTCTTGGCGGCGACTGCAAACATTCCTTCTCCCAAAGTTTCTTCGCCAGCTAGGCCCACTTTTCATTTGGACATGGCAAATTTGAAGAGAACAGAAGAAAAGGAGGATGTGGGCAAAGCAGTTCCCGCGCCAGACAATTCACGTGAAGTGAACGCCAAACGCCACGCCCTCGTTATTCAACAACTGAACACCCCAGCATGGCAAAATGCCATCTTCCAGCATATTCAGCCCATGACGCGCGCTCCAAAAGAAAAATCAAGGGAGGAAAAGAGAAGTGTGGGAAACTCATCAATGATGACACCGGCTCAGGCCGCGGTTTATCATTCTGAACTCAGGGAAAAGTCGGCTGCGGAGAAGAAAGCTAAAATCTCCGAAGCAAGTGGACAAGAGGCACAGGAGGAAAAGACGAAGCATATCCAATGGAGCAACCCAGTTGTTCGAACATCCAAGCCAAACTCCACCTCCACCCCCATCTTCGCCTCCATCTTCACCTCCAAAACAGATCCTACCATTGGCAAATCCTCAACTTGCGCTGAGGAAGATGCTATGCATGCGCAGAAGGAGGGAAAGAATTACTTCATTGCCGGCCCTTCAAAGCCAGCACAAGCACAAGCAAAGAACCACAACCTCGACACCCGTACCGAGTTGCAGAAGGTTGAAAAATATTGGTTAATCCGCAACAAGCTCAGCAGAGAAACTGCGGATAAATATCTGAAGCTCGCGTACCCGGACTCTTGTTCGGAGGAGTTCGTAAAGGGGTACCCATACCAGAATCCTGAGTCCTAAATCCATAGCCTGATACTGCTGAGATTTTGTAACGTGTTGGATGCTCGTGAGTGGAGTAACCCATAGAAAGAGACTGAGCTGTTAGCTGACTTTTACTTCAGGAAACAGATTTGTTCTGATTGTGTTGGAGTTTTGAGGAGAGTTGTGTTCCATGTCACATAGAATTAGAAAAGTACTCTTGCGAAAGGTCCTTGCAGTTTAATTCAACCTTAATATTAGCTCGGCATCGAACTGTGAATTACTGAGACTGTTTGCTGTATATTGACGATTGTGTGTTCTACTATAGGAGAGGGAATACATACTTGCTATAAAGCTTATATTGAAGATTATATGCTGGTGAACATGTCCTTTAGATATGCAGCCCTACGCCAATGAGCTATGCCCCCTCGGCATCTATTAATATAAGGGTAGCTAAGCTAAGCCTCATTTGTCCTCGCCAATCTACTTCAGCGCTAGTCCCCAACCTTAATACAACGAAACCCAATATTTCTCGTCTCGCTTTTCTCCGAATACGGCAAGTTCAGCCACCACCCATGATGTTCTGTAGAGGCGGCTAGCTATTCTTCACATAACACGGGTTATGGCAAGGCTTCAGCTCCAGCGGCCCACAGCCTCATTTCTATCTTCTCCAAGAGACAAACCTTGATATTCAAAACTGACAATCAAGCACCACCACCATGGACCTTTCCCTCCATCTCTCCAACAGCCACGTCCTAATAACCGGCGGATCAGGCTTCATAGGCTCAACCACCGTAACGGCACTGGTCTCCGCCGGCGCCAAAGTCACCAGTCTCGACCTGCGCATCCCGGCCAGCCCTCCGCAATCCGCCAACTTCCAGCACCTATCCTGCAACATCAGCTCGGAGCGGGATCTCACAAACGCATTTTCCACAGCCGCCGAGAAGTTCGGGCCAGTGGCGTGCTGCATAGCTCTTGCCTCGCTCGACCTCTCCGTGCTGCCTCACCACGAGAGCCTGGCCGATATGGAGCTTGAGCAATGGCGGCACACGCACCGGGTCAACGTCGAGGGCACGTTTCTTACGGCGCGAACGTGGCTGCGGGCCCTGCGGGATTACGCGAGATCGGATAAGAGGGGGGAGGGGGAGGAGGAGCTGCGGAATGTTGGGTTGATCATAGTTGGGAGTGAGAGCGGGACTTTTTGGGGAGAGAGGTAATGCAGATTATGCCGCGGGCAAGAGCGCGGTCCAAATAGGGCTCGTCAAGAGCCTGATGGCGGACGTGAGTAGGATATGGCCGGGAGGGCGAGTCAATGCTGTGGCTCCTGGGCCAGTAGATACAGAGCAGTTTCGGAAGGAATGCAGGGATAATCCCGAGCAGCTGTATGTGGATGCTCAAGCTACGTAGGTTGACCGAGGAAGTATCTGTTGGGCAGAAGTATTTGCTGATTGGGTCAAAGCACCGGATTGCGCTGCCCTGTTCCTCCTGAAAGCGTTGCAAAGAGCATCCTCTTTCTAGCAAGTGAAAACTGGAGTGGGAACATCACTGGGCAAGTGCTAAATGTCGACTCGGGCAAGCAAGGCAAGGTATTGTGGTCCAAAGAAGAGTCTAAGTGAAGGGGGCTCTTGCCATTTATAGAAAGGTCAGGACATCACTGAGGCGAGTGACGAGGTTCCAAGAAAGAGAGACATAATTTTGCGTCATGATACCAAAATGTCAGACCTTAACATCTCCAAGCTTTTTCACAACATCTTCATAAAAAGCCATTGAAAGCTTAGCCGCAACAGCGTCACTCGTTTCATCATCCGTCTCCAGAATTCCCAACTCACTTCCACCCGCAAGGCACTTTGCTGTAGCCCTCTCATACATCTCCCCCATGTTGCTTCCTACTTCTTGTATCCTGCTTTCTTCAAGAAGCGTGTCTCTAATTTTCATAGCAGTCCGCATCCTGCCCACCTCTAGGTCGAGTACTCTATCAATGGTCTGCCAACTTGCAAGCTCCACTAGTACTACTCCAAGACTGTATATATCAAAAGATTTCCTGAAGCTTTCCCTGGGGCCAAAACCTTGGCCTTGGGTGGAGGGATGTCGGTACATGTTATATTCTGGGATATCGCCGGGTATCTGGAAGGAACAGGGGTTTAGCATAATTTCACGATGGAATTATCAACTATATTACCTCAGTCATTTCATCTGCACGAGCAGGACGCGCAAAATCGAAGCCAGAGAGGTAGGGTTTGCTGTAATCCACCTTATTGATACCCCCTTTCTTATCCTTCGAAGCCGTCGGAAAGAACACAATATTATGCGATCTTAACCCCTTATGCAACCAATTCACGCTATGCAAATACAGCAGACAATTTGCAACTGCATGTGCCAGACGAATCCGGTCAGTGACCCGAGGTTTTGGTGAAGATGAGAGCAAATCGAACAGCGACACAGGCGGTGTGTCTGGAGAAACACCTTCGTCTTTGGGTTTCTCGAAAACAAATCCAATCCGTGGATCAAGGGCCTCTTCTTCCCCTTCGGAATCAAGCTCTGATGATTCTCTCGGCCCATTGTCAAAGTACCCCAGGCAGTGAGGAACGCGGAATGCCTCTGGCTTGGGACTGTGGTGCAGCAGCGACGCAAGCTTTTGCACGCGGTCTACAATCAGGGCCGGTGGTGAAAGAGCTCCTGGCTTTTGGTAGTCGTACTCTTTCCACTCAATCCAGACTCTTTGCTTTTCACCATTATCATCCTCGAAGATAGCTTCACAACGGATAGCAGTTAGGTCTGTGGAGAATGTTTTGGGATTCAGATGGATTCTTGAACGCTCAATTTTCGTGTTGGCCTTCTCAGCATCGGGCTGACCCAGCTGAAGGACCATGGCTGTAGCCTCGTCCCAAGGAGCTGGTCCTTCCGTATCCAGAGACTCATTGAAGGCTTTGAATTTTGCGAGTTGAGCGAGTAGACGGAGTCCAGCAGCGTCATTTGTTGGTGCATATTGAGGTATTTCGTGGACGGGATAGGAGCGGGCTTGCATCTTAATGTCCAGTGCCTTGACAAGCTGATGCAAACTTGCGAGATCTTTGTGGAGTTGAAGAACCCCACGATTTGTATCTTGTGTAGTACGATGGATTTCTGTCTGCAAGCGGAAGTCTAGGATGTCTGTCATGTTGTCGTTGAGTGTTGAAAATCTTTGAAGCAGATTCTCAAAAGCCGCTTTGTCGAAAGCTGCCCATAGAAGTCTTCTTCGGCCAGTACTTAGCCCTCCTGCGACTCCTTCTGCCTTGGACTTGAGCTCCTTCATGGCTCTGATGATAAACCTTCTCCGCGGCTCGGATAATGGCACATGAGCGCTCGATGAGTCCTTCGCAGGGTCATAAATGAGTTCATCCTCCGAGTTGACGGGTTCCGGGGCAATCTGGAGATGCTTATTCTTGGTCTGCGCCTTCTCAAATTCTTTGAAAAGGCACTGAATCTGGACAAGAAGATCCAGAATGGTAGTCCGATGAATAACAAAAGTGTTGGATTCTTGGATTTTTCTGCCGTTGTCCTCTTGGTGATCCATCAAACCCGATGTTTCGCTCCAAGCAAATAACCGCTGTTGCTCCATGCGCAGTCTCAGATTGAGGTACTTCGACTCTTCGGGGAGATTTTTGGCAGTAATGATAAATTGGATGCCTTTCCATGTTGTTAGAGAGCAACGATACCAAAGTACAGTAGTTGGGGTTCCCCTTACCTTGAATACATCCCATAAAGACTTGGCTAGCTAAGGAAGCGACGCTCAGAGCAATACCAGCCGCACTTATGGGATCCATAGCTATTCAAAGGAGACTAGCATGTATGTATATATCGAAATAACTTGGCGCCGCCGCACCAAAACTGTGAGGATCACCTCGCAGGCATTTGCGACTGATCAAGTGGCAGGCACAACCTGTTTGCGAGTAGAAGTAACGGAGGCTCGATGGTGAATAAAGCTAACACATGATATTACCTCGATCTTTGATATATGAATCAGTATCAAAGGTTCGAGAAAAGAGACAGATTTGCGGCAAGAAGACCAACCCCGCGCATATGAGCCGGTCGAAGTCTATGAACAGTTGGAGATGTCCCGAAGGCCGAAGGGATATGGTGTGGGGTCATAAGAATATGTGGTCGGTTTCATTATAGCACAGCGGCAGCTAACCAGACGGGTTTCGACTTCAGGCTTCTTCACAACCGTGTATGTATGCATGAGGCTTGCGCGATCGGCTCTGGGCGCTCTTTAGCGAATCCTTGAGTTAGTTGACGGACGGGGACTTTTTTTGGTGGTTAAGAAAGGTATAATAATTTGTATTAATTAATATGTATCGGAATTTTAGAGGTTTGTATTTGATTGAGATGAGAGATAAGTTCATGGTGGATTTAGAGTTATATTTAGAGTTTTGAGCCCGAAGAGCGGCTGCGGCTGTCTGAAGAGTAAACTTGGGTGAAGGCCGCCGATGGAGGGAGCTGGAGCTTGCGCTTGCCTTGCCCTTGGCCCCTTGCATGCGTTATCGCGTTATCTTGCAGGGCCAAGGCAAATGCGGCAATATCATTCGACGCGTACCTATCTATGGGTCGTACATTCCACCTCACAACGTCAACCCTTTCCTTTCCCCTCTGGCTCACCGGCTCTGGCTTTGCCCCAAACGTGCAAACGTGGATGCTTACCGGCATGTCGGGGTCAGCGAGCAGTATCCCGAGCAGTGCTCCCCATTATTCGGCTGCGATGGATTCCAATAGCCCTCTAGAGACACCTGCCGCGCAAGTAAAAGGGCAGTCGCAGTCGCAGTCGCAGTCGCAGTCGCACTCTGTGAGTTCAAGCTCGGACAAGGGCTCGTCGCCAACCGACCCACAGAACAACGACAACGACCAGCTTAATACCAATAACAACAAGGAAAGGGTCACTGTGCCCTCGGCCTGCGTGCCATGTCGATCAAAGCACTTGAAGTGCAATGGCTTGAGCCCGTGCACAAGATGTTCCTCGAACGGCTTTGAGTGCTATTATGTTGTCAGTCGCCGCGGATTCAAGGGCCCGCGCAGGATCGGACTGCAGGCCAAGGCCTCATCTACTGCTGGTACTCGTATACCGGTACCCGGTGCGGCGTCAGCATGCCCACTTGTAAACCCAGCAGCTGCAACTTCAAGAGCCCCTCCAAATCCAAATGTCCCGACTGGCCTGGCTACCCCGCCAGACCACCACCACAAAACGCTACCAGGCAGTACGGATTTGCAGATATTTGAGGTGAACCCAGACCTAGCCACATACAGTCCAAAGCCCCTATCCTCCGGCTTGGACCTACGAGAAAGATGTATCGAAGCCTTCTTCTACCACTTTTGGCCCGCACATCCCTTCATACTTCCTCGGGCAAACTTCATGGCCTTGAGGAATGAGAGGCCGGTTGATCAGCTGGAAGCTGCAATGCGATATGTCGGCTCATGTTATATTTCACAAGCACCGACCATGGCATTGGAATCAGAGGCTGAACGCTCTGTCTATCATGCAGATTGTGCCAACGATGGTTTCAGAGTCCAGGCCATGTTGATATTTGCAATTGGTCTCGATGGGAATACCCATCAGGAGAAGGCGCTGCAGATCCTCACCGATGCCGAGGATATCGCTTTGGATATAGGCATGAATAAACGCGACTTTGCCTTTCTAAACTCCCACGGTTTACCAGTATTAGAAGAGAGCTGGCGCCGAACTTATTGGGAGCTATTTCTCATCGATGGGATGATCGCTGGGGTTCATCAGAAGAGCTCTTTTCGAATGAAGGATGTTGTCGCTGATGTCCTCTTACCATGCGAAGAATACGAATATATCTCTGGGGTATGCAAATTTCATCCCTTCTGAAGAATGACATACTAATCTAAGTGAAGGTTATTCCTCAAGCACGTTCACTTGAGGATTTTGAAGATGAATTATTTAACGGTAAAGACTTCAGCTATTCTTCATTTGCTTACAGGATAGCCGCAATTCGCAATCTTGGCAGGATTCTGACCTTACGCATGAGTGGTGCCCCACTAGATTCACCCGCTGTGAATAGGCTCGATGCTCATCTGGTCAACTGGAGACTCCATCTACCGGATTCAAAGAGGACTTGCATAAGTCAAGATGGGGTGCTCGATGAGATGCTGTTTCAGGCTCACATGATTACAGCCGCGTTAGTTCAAGGTCCTCAATCAAGAGGTTTTTATACTAACTGTAAAATAGAACAACTGTCCAGCTTCACAGAGAGCTGTCTGAACTAGATTCCAGTGTAGCCAAAGGTGTCACCTCATGCGCCCCCCATAAACACATCGTCCCAGGGGAATCATACAACTTACACGCCGCGAAAACCCTTCAAGCCGCGCAAGACATCTCTAAGCTTATCACAATCCCAGTTCCCTTGGTTAAGCACACGCATTTCTTCACCTGTGTCGTTACCCTTGGATCTATTGTGCATCTGTCCTGCTGGTCATTACTGATGCCGTTCACTCAAGACGACGATCTCAGGCAGCAGATACGTCTCAACACAGGAGCTTTGAAGACTCTATGGCAAGTTTGGCCTTCTGCTGGCAGAGCCTTTTGGCAGGTCAAAGGAGTCGCGCAGGATATCTTCGCGGCTAAGAAAAAGACTGTGGAGGATGGGTACTGGCCCAACTTTACTCATGAGGAGGTCGTGCAGAACATGATTCAGGACCAGAGTATTATGGACGAGTTGCAAATTCCTGAGTGATGTTCTTTTCATACGTCTCTGGTGGGCGGAGGGGGTCGCGCGTGGCGTTTGTCTTTCGGAGTGTTGGTGTGTAATACTATCAAAATCGTGGGCAAAGGAAGTTGGGAGTATCATCTATTATATAACGAGACTTACGAAGACAATCTTGATTCTTGACATACTAAAAGTCACTTATCTTGTTTCTGTTGGATTGAGCTGCTTATATAACCCACGTGAAAGGAGTTATGGGTGACTGCATTTAATGTCACGTGTAACTTTTACTTACCCGTGGGTTTTGATATCACGTGTTATAATACCCCACTACAAATCAACGCGACTTAAAGACAGACGCAGACGCAGACGCGTCAAACTTCCCAAAACCGTCCTCTCAAGAGCCCAAAATCTAACCAGCAGTCTCTCCGGCCCTGCCAAAGCTACAGAGCCAACCGGGGGGAAATTATTGCGCTCACAACTCTCTTCAACCATGGAATCCACCGACTCCACATCCGCGTCCGCTTCAGCGCCCAACGCAGACCTCTCCCCCCTCGAACAAGACGTCCTAGACGAGTACGAGCGCCTGGCAGAGAACATGAAAAAGGTACGTACCATACAGCACAATATAATATAATACAATACGCCCATCCCATCCACTCCACTCCACACCACCTCCGCTGCTCCAAACCCTCATATGAGATGGCGAACGAATGTTAACAAGCAACGTAGTTCGCGAGCCTTCTCGATACCATGGCCGGCAAGCCTACAGCGGAGATCTTGGATGGGTTGAGGCAGTTGGAGCGGAAGACGAGCTTGGTGTTTACGCTGTTGAAGGCGAGTGTGTATAGCATTGTCTTGCAGCAGGAGATATATTCGGGGGATCAAGTTGGTGGGCAGGAGGGGTGAGGGCTGAGGGTTGAGGAGTAGATGATGGGTTTTGGGTTTTGGGGTTTTGGGTGGGGATTGATGGTTGCATATGTGAGGGGAGAAGGCATACAGGCTGGATGACAGGGAAAACTTCCTACTGGGTCACGAAGTACAGGCAACTGCGGCGTTTGGAAGATACCCGGGATGATATGTAAATAGAAGGGAGTTGATGATTGCAGGACAACGGATTGTCTTGGCTATGCTTCATGATATATGCTGCGCCTGTCTATGCAACTATTCATACAAGAGTCTTTTCAAACGATACAATTTATACACGACCTCCATAATACACTTTCCGCACATCTACAAGCTTCTTCCCTCTCCCACGCGCGATCTCGTCTGGGATCCTCTGCTTCATCAACGCCTCGTATGCTGCCTTTACAGTGTTCATCTTGTTTCGGGAACGTGGGACTCTGGCGGCGAGGTCTTGGATACCGGCGGCTCGGGCCATCTCGAATATCAGGTGCTGGCAGCGCAGACCAAACCCTGGAACATGTTAGCTTCTGTACGATGCTCTATTGCAGAAAGAGACGTACCTGGAGGTCGGGACATAAGCTTCACCTCGACAGCAGAAACCTTGGCTTCCACTTCTCCGAAGATCGTGCGTTCTTCATACCGCGGAACTGGCTGCATGTTTCGAATAGCTTGAATCCGCGCATTCGCTTGGGTATCTTCCATTTCTTGTCCCTTTGCCTGCCCCAGCCCCAATCTGCCGTTCCCATTCCCAGCAATTGCAAGAATGTATTGACTTTGGATCTTGCCTAGACGAGTTTGATTGACAACGCGATGATGGACCAATACCTTTATCTTGTAGCTGCCAATTTCGTCCATGGTCAAGCCCGTCTGTTTCATTAGAAGAGCGTATCTTCCGTCCGGATCTCTTGGGTCTTCGTCCTCTTCGGCCTTCCTAGCATTCTCTGGATCGTCTACAGCTGACTCGAAATCGCGAGGAACTCCTGGTGCAAGCATAGACTCGCTCTTCAAAGGGCCATTTGAACCTATCATGTCCGGAACCTCGTCCCATGATTTGAACTCATCGAGTCGATTAGGACGGAGCTTCTTGAGCTGCTCTGGATCGTCGCGATCGAAATCAACCGGCACATCGTTCTCGTCCATAATCTTCATGAAGTAGTCTTTGTGGTGCTGGGCGTACTCTTCCGGCGTCATGAGCCTCTCCTTTGGGTCGACAGGACCCTCCCTCTTAATCCGCTTGTCTATCGTCGGCTGCATCTGACTGAAATCATCGAGGTAATTGAGACTTCCCCAGTCCGAACGTATCACACCCCGCTCGTTGAGGTCGCCGGGGTCGATTGCCTCTTCCGCAGCTTCGATGGCTTCCATTTGCTCAGGTGTGTACCGTTTGGCAAGAGCGGCCTTCTCTTCGGCGTCATAACGCTTGAAAAGGTCTCGAGCTGGTGGCTTTGAGACAAGGCCCATCTCGGAGGCTTTGATGCTGGCATATCTGGGCTTTCGTCTTTCGCAGAGGTTAGGGGACGAATGGAGGTTCCGACAGCGAATGCGAGGCCGTATTGCTGGTATCGACGGGGCCGTAAAAAGACATCTTGCAGGTCTTGAGACACTCATCACTCTAGAGTATGACTGTCGTGTTGGCGCCGCTCAATGGCCCAATGTTGCTGCTGCTCAACTTTTTTTTTGGATGCACAACGACGCGAGCTGAGATGATCCCAGTTATTGTGGCCTGACATTCCAGGCGACAAGTCTCGCTACTTCAAGTTTTTCCAGCCCAGCACCACCAGTGTTCAATCTCATGTATCTAAGGTTTCTGAAAGGAGAACGTGTTCGCATTTTCATTCTTGCAGATGCAGGCCTGATAGTATCTCGCCCTCTTGCTCCTTCCTTGTCAGTCTTTTGAAGTCGAAGACTAGGTAGCCAACCTAGCGCCCTCTTGACCACCCAGTCGCCAGATCTTGTATAAACCATCTCCAATTGCATATTCAGGCAAACTTTCTTCGTATATCATGTAACTTTGCTACAAAATGTCATCCTAGGTGATGAATGCTTTGCGATGTGAGATACAAATGCTTCGAGAAGGGCTGAGAAAGGGTGAGATGCCTTTTTTTGCTCAAGTTCAAATTTATGAAAAAGCAAGCGCAAGCGTAAAACGCCCTCCAGATGCTGATACACCTGGAGCGCTGCCGAACTTTATTTTCAATCATCGCAGCGGAAATATCTTGGTGTTTGGTGTCAGTTTTACTCCTTTCAAAAGAAATTTCTGCAACCTTACCAAGTAGCGTAGCCGGGGAATCCACCATATTAACATCACGAAGGTACTAAATGCAGACAAGAAGGCTAAGTGGGAGCCTTAGTGGTCTGCGCGGTTTTGGTACCGATAGTTCATCATCCCTAAGGTAGGAACCTAAAGGTAGGAACCATTTCCATTACATTTTCTATATCTCGGGTAAAGTCCTCTGCTATTCCCAGCCCTTATTAACTCGTGTTAGTCGGTGACTAAAACCATATCGATATATGTAATGACATTTATTTTCTTGTGCTTTTAACATAGCCAGGCTATCCATATACTAGTGTGTTGAAGGTTGGTTTTGAAAAGCGGCTAGCTTCATTTTTGTGATTTGGTACCCCCTAATTTGGCTTCAAGTAGTCTACCTGCAAAACTTTGGTTCAAGAGACACCATCTTCCCAAACGGACTAAGCTTATACACTTACACATTCCGCTTCAGGGCATCACGTCACTCCCCAAATTTTGACCTGTTAAATTATTTTACCTGAATATTCTTCGAATAAGCTATCCTATCCTTCACCAAGATTCTCATCACACTCGTCTCGAATATATCTTACAAGTCAGGAAACGATATATAACAACTCTATATATACGACTTCCTCCTCGTAGATTCTCACCACTCTGGCGACCTTTCGAATCATTGCTGGTGGCAGAAGGCCACAACACACACGCCCACCATAACAGCTATCCAACACGGAGCCCACAACAACTAAAAAATACATTCAAATGTCATCTCAAAAAATAACCCAATGGGGCACCTCGCAAGTTAGGCCTGTGCTCCCGGATACAGAATCGGTGCAGACAGTCAGAAGCTCTGATTCTGGCTATGTCCTATTAAGCAAATCAGAGTCTCAGGGCTGGTTCAAAGTTTCCTCTGCAAGCAACGCCCCTTGTGAGACAAGCCTTCCTATGCTGGCTTCCGCATCCATCGATGATGCTCTGGAGGTTCTCGGCACCAGCATATCTGGCCTCGATACCGAAGATGCTGTTGCGCGTCTCAATAAGTGCGGGCAAAACGTATTGTCTTCCAAGAAGCCCCCAACCCGGTGGCAGCTGCTTCTCACTGCCTTACTAGACTGGTTCAATGGCATCTTGGTGGTCATTGCAATCGTCAATCTTGCCATTCCTCCTCCACAATTCGCAACCTTCGGGGTCATTGTCGTAATGATTGTAATGGGTTGCATTATAAGATTTTGGCAAGAACATCGTAGTGCTCTGGCTGCGATCAAGCTTCAGGATGGGGTAGAGTTCAGTTTTCGAGTGCGAAGGCGAGATCCTAAAGGGGAATCTATCGAAATGATCGTGGACCAAAAAGATCTTGTTCCCGGAGACTTGATGTTCATTGACGCAGGCAATACGGTTCCAGCAGATTGTAGAGTTCTTCATGCCTCTAATCTTTCCATCAGTCAGTCAAGGTCAGCTCCCTCACATGTGTCCGCTGACTTGTATTCTTTTACTGACTTAATGCAGTCTAACTGGAGAGAATGAACCGCAACGAAAAGGCTCTAGCTACCCAGCAGCAAAGAATGACAGCTGTATCCTTGAATTGGATAACATCTTGCTTATGGGTACCAGTATCATTTCAGGAAGTGGAATTGCCGTAGTCATAAGAACAGGTGATGGTAGGTGTTTCTTTTTGCGCAAATCGGACGTATTTTTCGGAGATCATGCTAAGTTCTTCTCAGATGCATTCCTCGCAACAATCATGAAGCAGATGATGAAAAAGCGCCCTCAAAATGCCTTTCAGCTTGGTATCAAGCATCTAAGTTGGGCCATGATAGCCATCATAATTGTGCTATTCCCAATAGTCAGTGGTCTTAAGGATAACACTACAACGCATTGCTGACTGCCGCAGGTTTTGGTCGTAAGATGGGCCAGAAGTAAGGAGTGGATCGAGTCATTAACATTTGCTGTCGCTGTTGCTGTCGGATTGATTCCGCAATTGCTTCCTGCAATCATCAACTCGAACCTGGCGCGCGGTGCGTTCGTACTAGCTAAGAAGAACGCCATTGTGAAACGTCTGACTTCGATCCGTATGTGCTCTCATCATGCCGAGCTTACAAATCTATTCGGATTGGATGCTGACTTGTTCTAGAAAACCTTGGTTCCATGACTGTTCTTTGTAGTGATAAGGTTAGTCAAATCCAGATCCTTGAACCTCCAATACTGACTGTCTCTAGACCGGAACCTTGACCAAGGATGAGATCGCACTACACCACCACGTTGACTGGCTAGGAAGGGAAGATTTCAGGGTCTACGATTTAGCCCACGCCAATGCTGCTGCCCAAAGTGGTACCAAAAATAGTATCGATACTGCCATTCTCAAGCACCCTGCCTCAGCACAAGTCCTCCATATGGGCGAGAAAATTGGAGAAATCGCTTTTAACTTTGAATCAAGACGGTCAAGCGCCATTCTTCGGAGCGATGAAGAAAAGCATTTGCTGATATGCAAAGGGGCTTACGAAGAAGTCCTCGCCCTCTGCTCGGATATTCGCTTGGGAGTTGGAACAACTCGGACTCTTAGCTCTGATTACGTCGATGCTCTCAATAGTTTGGTTGTAGCTTTCAACCATAATGGGTATAGAGTAATACTGGTGGCCACGAAGGAGTTTCTGGACATTGACGATTGTGGGGCCGACTTCGATGGATTGGACACCGATATGACCTTGGAGGGCATGCTGACCTTTCTGGACCCTCCGAAGGACGATGCAAAAGCCTCTATCGCCCGCCTGCAGGAGCTCGGGATTGATGTCAGGGTCCTTACCGGAGACAATATGGGGGTGGCATTGAAGATCTGTCGAGAACTTGAGATCGCCACAGAATACTACGAGGATGACATCCAGGCAATTTCAGGCCCGGATCTTGCCAAGTTAGACGACTCTGAGTTTCATGCTGTGGTCAAGCATTGCAAAGTCTTTGCGAAGCTCACACCGAGTCAGAAGGGTCAAGTAATTGCCAGTCTCAGAGAGAAGCATGGTGAGGTTGTTGGGATGCTGGGCGATGGCATCAATGACTGCATTGCTCTTCGGTATGCAGATGCTGGGATTTCCGTTGATACAGGAGCGAATGTTGCGAAAGACTGTGCCGACATTATCCTCACGAAAAAGGAGCTTTCTATCATTGTCGACTCTGTCATCATTGGACGAACTACCCAAGGCAATACGTTAGTCTCCTCTCCCCTTAGTCTTTGGCCAAACTAACTATGTATAGTATCAAATACATCAAGGTGGTGTTCTCCTCGAATTTCGGCAACATTCTCAGTGTGTTAATCGCCGTATCATGGATTCCATTTCAGCCAATGACAGGCCTCCAACTCCTCATCGGTGGCCTCCTCTACGAAATCAGCCAACTGGCAATTCCCTGGGACAGCATGGACCCAGAGTACTTGGCGGCTCCTACACAATGGTGTGTTTGGGATCTCCTCCGCTTCATCGCCATCCAAGGTCCACTCAGCAGCCTCATTGACGCCGTTACCTTTTGCACCAACTGGTTCTTCTACAAACTCCAAGATGCGCACAATGAGGCCGCTGTGAGAACCTTCCAAACGCATTGGTATCTTCAAGGACTCCTGACACAAGTACTCATTGTACATCTTGTCCGCACTTCCAAGCTTCCGATCATTCAAAGTCGTCCGACCAAACCTCTTGTCTTGAGTTCGATCCTTGTTCTGGTTGTTGGGTTTGCTCTTCCGTATATACCCCCTATTGCAAATGCGATGCAGTTTACGCGGCCACAGAATACGTTCCTCGGGATCTTGGTTGCGGAAATGGCGTTTTATGCTGCGGCGGTGGAGATTGCAAAGAGGATACAGCTAAAAGTCTTCAAGAGATGGTTGTAGGGGGCTCAGAGGAGCTGATGTTGTATATACCGAGTATATCGAATTGATAAACTTCAACTACTCTGTCTCTTTACCAAGTCACAGGAGCTGCAATACCTATATATATCCTCAAGATTGTACCCCGCACGTTTGTCACGCGGCCATGTTACACAAGCAGGACTTGGCCAAGTCTAGACTCCCAATGATGCAATGCAAGCAACAAACACTTTATCCGTGACATACAAACAATCCAGACGATTCTTGACGTTATATTTCTTCCCATGTATATACGGAGTATCCATCCATATCTGTATCCATATATATTTATAGAAACACAGCTGCTTACTCAACCTGGTTATATTAATATATTCATTCCATGTCACCAACGTCACTCACTCTCTAATCATAAAGACATCTATCTCCATGCACGAGTCCTGCACATACCATAACACCTGACGCATTTCCTCTCAATACACAGCAGCACAGTACGAGTACCGTATCTGAGATGCACGCACGACTGCAGCGAAACGTGTCTCGCAAGTCCTGTACATACATACAATACAGTAACAGCATGTACCTATGCATGTCAGCAGCCCCTCCCTCCTAAACCCTGACATTCTTTCCGTTTGGGAGTCCTGGTCCTGGTCTCCACACTGGCTCCGGTTCACGAAACAGGCATCCAACATTTTCTTCGCCCTCATTCATTCACTCACTCACTCACTCACTGGCTGCTGTTATAAACCCCATCATATCCAGTTCTCTCTTTCTCTCTTTCTTCCTTCCTTTCCCTTCCTACTAGCAATCACGAGACGGCATTCGTTTGGCTCGGTGTTCAGGTTCCTCACAGCACATCACAATGCTTCTACGCTCATCGTTACTATCACGCATACCCAGACGAATCTATTGAGTGAATGTGAAATCCCTACTCTGATCCTCATTTCCATCCCAAAGATACCACGATAAAAACCACTGCGTTTATTATCCTTCTATTCTACGACTTTATCCTACAACGGAAAACCACATGGCTCCTTCATACACAACCTCCTCCTCACCCCCAATTCCCCGCTCCGGCGCTCCCCCGCTCTCAATCACCACTTCTACGCCCCGCTCTCAATTATCCGCTTCAACACCCACATACTCCTCCATCTCCTCCAAATCCCCCTACTCATCAACCTCAACCTCAACCTCAACCCCCAAATTCCCCT
>QGML01000268.1:0-21101 GCA_007825375.1 Lachnellula willkommii | reverse complement strand
GGAGGAATTCCCAGTTGCGGACTTTAGATCCAGTCAGTCTTTGGATTCAAAGGGAAATGGAAGGCGAAGGATGGGGAGAGAGAGACAGCTTACCTAAATCCAACGCGAGTAAATCACAGCCCATCCTATCATACAATCTCGCATTATGTAACACAAACGCCCATTCCACCTTTGGCGTGACCTTTGAGGCTCCGCGAAGAGTCTGCAGTGTCTTTTGTCGCAATTGCGAGTACAGGACTACGAGGGCCGGGTCGTCAGTCAGGAAGAGCTTTGCTTGAAGGTCAGGTGGTGATTGCGGGCTTTCGAGGAGGGTGTAGACGGGTGACTGTATCGTGTTAGTATGTTCGGGTAGGAGAGCTGGGAAAACACACAATCAACGCTCGCACCGACATATCTCTTCGGTGCAGCATCCAGAATGCCCATGATGCTAACCAGCGGTTGCCTTCTTGTGCTGCCAATGGCAAGACTTTGTCTTGAAGAAGTTCTTTCAAGATAGGCCCTCCCTCGCCTTCATAGACTCGTGTGACTGCAATTGCGAGTTGAAGATCTTTTAGTTGGTTCAGGATCACATTGACGGCGTCTTTGAGGTGATCTGCTAGCAGGAAGAAGGCCGCAGCATATTCTGAAATTAAAGTTAGTATTGTTCCAGAACCAAAGTGTGACTTTACATACCGTTTCTATGCTTTCCAAGCAACGCATATGCATTCTTCAAAGCAGCCGTCTTCCACTTCTTATCTTGGAAGTTGTTTGCCAGAAGTCTCATGGTTGCACCTTGCTCGCGATTCCAACTAGCCATTCGCCATAAGCCCTGAAGCACAGCTTTCTTCTTCAGTGCAAGGTAGAACAAAGTGCAGTCGACAGGATTCTTCATATCGCTTTTTGTGTACTCATTTCGAGCAATGTTCTCGAACTGTGCTTTCTGTAGATGATGTAATCAATAACATGCAGAGGAAACTTCAAAAGTGAGCTTACCAGGGCGTTTGCATCGGTCATCCACATGAACATTCCACTCTCGCGAGCATGCTCCCATAACATTTTCCCATGGAATTGATGCGAGACCATATCAACTAGTATATCTTGGCTGTTGCTGTGATAAGCCCAATTAATCTCCCTCCATGACAAGTGCACCTCATTAGCTCGACCACGATGTAATGCGTACTGGCGGAAGAAAAGCATAAACCTTGCAGCATTGTCGTCCATGGATCGCCGTTGCTTCTCAACAATGGCCACGCATTCGACGGCATCAGCTAGATGGATCTGCTCTTGCCTTGTGAGCTGCGGCAAGGCGATTTTGGTAAGCTTTTCATTAATAGAAAGCGCGACTTCTTCAGTCACGGTCTCTACTTCTTCCTCTTCTTCAGAGAAATTACTGAACGTCGATTTAGATATCTTGCTTACACTTTGAGATGACGCCGCCTGTTTCGGTCAGTAAAAGGACCCAAAAAATAAATGGTGACATACATTAGTAGACAAGTAGAACTCCTCTAAATCTATTCCCAGGTGACTGTCTATCGACTCGCCCTCGACATAATATTTCAAGGTCTTGTATAATGCAATCAATACCTTCTGTACCACTGCCGTCTTCCCAGCGAGGGTATATTGTCCCAAGAACTGTGGATGGTAAACAGGAAGAGGCCCATTCAATCTGGAAACGACTTCAAATACATTCCAAGGAGCCTTGTGGGGAGGAAGCCCAAGAGTAGTTACTACCGGAGCAGAAGGATCAACTGCTTTATCGTAGACGAAAATCTGATTTCCGGCCCCAATAATGAGGTTACCGCCACTCAGCCATGTCGAATCTCCAATAGGGTGAGGCGTAAGATCACGGATATTGAACTCTCTTATTGCGGCCCAAGCTGGACCTTTGTTCAAATAATCAAAGCGCATCTGAGCAAGCAGGAGAACCCTAAATTGAAACCCCACTGCAAGAATGGATTGATCGTCTGGGGTTGACGTCCAATCCAGATCCCGGATAGTATCTTGGGATTCATAGTCTTGAGAATATTCAAGTTGAGCCCCTCGGACGTCCCAAATAGTCAACTCGGATCTGGTAGAGTTTACCAGAGCAGCTTTTCGTATAGAGCTGCCACTGGCAAGTGCTGGCTCGGAGATTCCTGTATCAACCGAGCAGGTCTCTAGCCAATCGAATTTGTTATTGACTGGGTCTAATTTCGCTGTCCACGAGCGTATCAGTCCAGAATGTGTATATGAGATAGCAATGTCTCTTGCGAAGGTGTCTAAGAACCCTGAAATGATGGGAGGGGACCCAGCAGGATCAACTGGAAGGACGTATGATAGATCATCCGACTCGCCGAGATCAAATTGACAGAATTCTGAAATAGAGGCTTCATGGTAGCCATTCGTTTCAGAAATACTACCTCGCATCTGGGGCAATCGGACTTCCCAAACGATGCCTTTCATTTTTGACGTAATGGTAGCAACATGAGCAACAGGAGCTTCCTTCTTCAACCCTGGGAGTACGAGAATGCAAAGAGTCTTCCCTTCAACAGAGAAATCGCAACTAGCAAGTAGATTCGCCTTAAACGACCTCGTGTCCCAGAGTACAACTCTGTCACGGTGCAGGTAGATGACAAAATTGCCCTCTCCCAAAACGCATATCCTATGAATATACTCCTTTTCGGAGATGATGCTTTGGCGCAAAACAGAAGTTCCTCCTTTGAGGTCCTTGTGCTTCCATACAATGCCTTCGTTACCATCAGTCCGAGTAACGACTGCCCGGCCACTGACGCTTCTAACGATTTTCCTAATGGCAGAAGCATGACCCGTCCACGTGGCTCTAGACACAAACCGGTCTGGTCTCGGAGAAGGATCAAATAAATCGGCCACGTTGCTCTCGAAGACCTCGATTTTCCCATCAAAATGATGGACCAGAACATTAAGACCACCGCCAGCTGAATTGCAGTAGTTGTAAAACTGAATATAGCTCGAGTCATCTGCTAGATCCTTCGGCAGACCAAGATTCAAACCATCGACATGGGCTACATTGAAGATGTTCGTCGTTTGCCGTGCCTTGCATCCTACGTTCTCCAGTCCCCATGCAGACATATTCCCCTGCCCATCTAGGACAACACATATTTCTGGGCTTCGATTCGCAACCTCGATCAAATGCGACAGCGCATGGTCCTCCTTATTTGCCCCTCTCGCTTGGACAGCATACTCAGTAGCAAGCATAAAGTCCCGACCATCAATCATAAAAGCAAAGCGTATATCCGACTTCTCTGCTGGTGCCAGGTCTCGAGGCGCTATAGACTCCTTCAAGTCAATTTGCGCCCAGAGCTGCAGCAATTGTAGACCATGAGGATCCGTAGCCGCCCATATCCTCAAAACATTATCCGCGCAGATTGTATACAGCACATTGTCGATCGTCTGGTCTACATGGTAGGGCCTTCGCCAGTGGATGGCCGTAACAGTAGCAGGGTGCGGGAGGTAGCTGAAGTCGTATCTCGTATCGTCCGAGCCAAAAGATAACCTCCTCCATATCTTCACAAGCCTGTCGTACTTGCCACTCGAAGCGATGTATGCAGAATCGTAGGAAAAGTTGGCGAACTTCACAGGGTTGGCTAGCTCTTTCTCCCATGCGCATTCAGGCTCGTCCGTCGTTGAATAAAGAGAAAGCCATGCGCCTCCCACCAGCAGCTCCTCCGCTACGCCCCAAGACAGAGTTGTTACCGGATCATCCGCGGATTTTTCTGTAGAAAAGCTATGTTGCAATGACCACTAACAACCCGTCAGTATACGACTCTGTGTGTCGCAACATGACAATACCACCTCACCTTCAGAGCATCTTCACCTTGACCATACGGTTTATAAACCCGAACATTCGACCCCGCACACGTTGCTATCTTTCCGGACGCTTCGTCAATCGCAATGGCCTCGAGCTGGGCATCGTCATCGTCGTATATCGTCTGCAGGATCGAGTCCGGTCCTGTGAGTACCACGAAGGCATTTCCTGTAATGTATGCCTATTCCCGTTACTATTAGTAAACGCCTAGGACACAGTAGGAAAAAAAATCCCTTACTATGAGTCGTCTACTGTCCCAGCAGCCCGTACAGACAGCTTGGAGCTTGGCCCGTGGCTTTCCAGGAAGCACTGCTCGCATACTATTTATCGGCGCGCATCGCAGTTCATAATTCCAGGGAGGTTTTCCAGAGTGAATACAGTCTAAGATTAGTTGTCTCTGGGCGCGCTTGTGTTGGTAGGGTAGGTAGGTAGGTAGTTGTCGTATTTACATTGGCTTGGCTTTTTGAAGTTGTTCGCGTTGCCTCGCGATGCCTCGTCAGAAGCTCGAGCTTGAGTGACGTTTGACGCTTGCATGCCCCCCAGAGCCGATGCCGCATCACGAGGTACACTACTGTACGAGTAGAGTAGTTTCACAAACTCCGAGACATTAATAGAACATCTGATTACTTTCTTTGCCTTGGAACTCAAAGTCAATTAGAGCTTGCTCAGGACTACCCTGACCGTTTTTAAACTACACTTTATCCCTTCCTTTTCTTCTTGAAGTCATTTCAAGAATCATGATGAGGGTCTTCACCCCGAACATTTCACAAGCCCCCTATTCACTAAACCAGAACGCCCTACACCCATGCATAAGGGGTATCCAATGCAATCCCTATCCTCCGAACGCCATGCTTGCCGGTACTTGGTCCATATCAAATGCAGATCAATTTCCCCACGTTGTATTTCATGGGGTAATATCAACCAACCAACTCCATACAACTCTTATTCGTGACGTTTCTCTTTAATATCGTCAAACCCTCTCCCCATGCCCAATGTAGATTTCGTAGTCCCCTTCCTGAAGGAATGCAATTGCCCCCCAGAGTATTGCGCTCTCAGCTGTCGTTCAAACGGGGTAGAGAGAGGTGCATTCGGGGTCGTTGAGAACCTTGCAGCTACCGCCATCACTCTTTCACTTCTCTTAGAAGGTGTACTCAAATATCCTGGAATGGGAGTTGATAGTACAGCCCCGCTTCCTAATTCGTCGTTTTCAGCACCGTCTCCGTATTCAGACCATGTCTCTGCTCTCGCTGTGGCCCCAAGCCCATCCGGAGGTTCTTCCGGCTCTGGGTTCTTCGGAGGCCGCTTCAGAGCTGCTTTTTGGCGCCAGTAGGTGAGTATCTTTCGAAAAGTCCTCTTAGAGTTCTTCTCCCGAATGTCGTAAGCATAATTTGTCTGCGCATTCAGTCGCAGGACTACCATCTTCCATTTCTTGAATCTTCGACTCTTTTCCTTCTCCTGGTATGTCAGAACTGCTTCGGTTTCCAGAGCTTGGTAGGCACTTGAACGCTCTCTCCAGACGGAGAAATGCTTTCTCATACGCTTCTCACGCCATAGCGACTCCAGCTCTGCAAGCTCCGCTGCTTGAGCACGCCATCGGTCGAAGATGTCCATTCCTAGAACGACAACCTTATTCTGGCGAACTGTTTCTGCTTGGCCTTGTAAATCAAGAATATGATGTGCTTGTCGGCGCCAATTCTCAAGTACACCAGTCGCCAAGTTTATCTTCAGCGTTCGTCGCACCTGAGTGTACGCTACCTTCCGCTTCTCACGCTTGGACGCCTCCGTAGATGCTTTCCATCGTTTGAGGGATTTCGTAGTCAGGAAATAGAACTGCGCATCGCTAGACCTGTTTTCGAGCTTTTGGAGCTGATGACGGCGTTCAGACCACTGCGCTACAAACTTCTGCAGAAGACGCGGTTGGTAAACCGTAAGAGCAGTGCTTTCTTTTTCCCTTCGAACCTGCGTCTCTTCTACCCATTGCCCCAAGATAGACCTCTGCGACTTCTGAGTCAGGAATGACTGAGCAATATTTTCCATCTGCAACCTATCCTCTTTTAGAGCTCTCGTTTTTTCACTCCAGGTTCGCATGATATCACGAAGCCATGCTTCTTTATCTATCCTCTCTGCCAATACAAGACTGTAAGCCTCCTGCATGCTTTTCAAAGCCTGAGCCTTGAGCCGCGAATTCACCATGGCACGAAGTCGCTGAGAACGTAACTTGTAGCGCCAGGTACTCACAGCTTCTCGTAATATCTTTGCACGATCCACTTCGGCTGCGTATTTCTCCTGCCGGGTGCGATGTAACCAAAGGTCGAAAGTCTTTCGAAGCATACGATGCTTGACATCGGATTGTACAACGTTTCTCGCAGGGATAACTCGTGCTTCCCAGTGTAATTTTTGGAAAGCTTTGCGGCAGATATTGGTCTGATAAAGTTCAGTCGCTAGCTCATTTTGTCTGGCTTGCTCATTCATCCTTTCCCTCCACATCCGCCAGGCATTCCACGCAAGTCGATATTGCCTAGCTTCATCAGCAGTTCGATGTTTCTCCCAGGTGTTGTGGTAAGCAGCAACCACATTGAACAATGATCGGCGTTTGGCTCCATCCGCCCACCAAGCTGTCGCCTTCGCGTCCAATCTTCTGTCGATCCATCGCCAGTAGGTCTTCTCTACCAAATTATCTTCGTATCTCTGTAAGGCGTGGTTGTTACTAGCAGATACACTGGCATATCGTTGTCTCCAGACAGCAAAGAATTTGCTCAGGACTCGTCTGCGAACCTTGAAGTCATTCGAGACGGTGATTTCTGCCCAGGCATTGAAAACTCGGGTCCTGAGAATATGTTGTCGAGCCCACGCTGTGCGATTGACTTGATACTGTGCGGCGTCTGACCACCGTTGCAAGCAGTTGGCCATGAGGTGGTTATCTCTATCCTTTCTTGCACGCCATTCAAGATATAGATAGAACTTTTTCCTGTCTCTGGCCTGGCGATGTTCCAGCCATAACTTCTGCCAGCTAGCTAGGGAGATAGAAAGTAAGACATTCGTGTCATGCTTCACGGCCCTCTCATCCAGAGCTTGGTGATGTTCTCGTAGCTGGGAAGCCCTTTCTCGCCAAACTGGCAGCAGACGCCTGGCTACGGAGTTCAGTTGATCTCGAGAAAATAATGCCGCTTTGATCTGCATTAAGTCATAAGGTTCTTGTGATTGGTTTGGATGTCCTTGGAGAGACTCTGTGGAGGCGGTATCATAGTCCAGAGCTGACGTAACTGCTGTGTCCTCACTGGCTTCATACTGATCCGATGGGGGAATTGAAGGGTTGAAACCATGTCCATGCCGTCTACTGATAAGAGATTGTGGTTGACGGTGGATCCGTAAGCTAGAATGTGTTGATACGGATGCTCCCCGTCTCCTCCTAGGTCTCTCTTGATGTGAATTTAGCCAGGCTCCAATGTTGTCCTGTGGATTCTCCTTGAACTCGTGATTAGGGGGTGGGTTAGAGGCGGGTAGTTTTCTGGGTTGTATTTCCTGTAAAAATTGTGGTCGACCAGGCTGGTGCGCAACTTGAGCAGCTGACGAGAAAGAGTTTCGCCTTTGTGGAGCCGTTGGAGTTCCTTGATCCCAGAATGAGCTCTCGGAATTGCGCCTACGGTGGGTTTTGGATTCAACATTTTCGTCTTCGGGAGGCGTTGTTCCCACAGTCGCATTCTCAATATGGTCTTGGGAGTCCTCAGGTTGGCTGAATTCTCCCTCGTCTTCGTTCGCAAACTCGATCTCAATCCCCATTCGTGCCAGGACTTCTTCAAATCTCTCGTAGAGCGTTCCCTCAGCCCGCAGGCCTCCGATTTTGAATAAAACTCGCGCATATCTGCTATCATGGTCGGCATTGAGCCCGAGTCTAGGTAAAATATCATAGTAGGCATTGAATAACGCGTTGGTGGGTAGTCGTTCGCGCTCAGGTAGTCTCGGCAGCAATTCTTGCGCAAGGGTGACAATATCATGTAGGATCGCGACATCTGTTCCACAGTCAGTAATAGTCCAGTCATAGCCAACTGTATGGTTTCACTCACCTTCATTGCTGTAATATGGCTCTTGGTTCCCAGTGCTAACTTGTCCCTCATTGGATTGCGGAGGGGTTCCTGAGGGCGGCATCTAGAGGAAGGCATTCGGCGAGACCATTGAAAAATGTTCATACGAGACTTGTCGCATAATGGGGTTGGATCAACAGCAATCATGAGCAAAGTACCTGCAATGTTGTATGTTGAGCAAATACATTATTATCATTACAATTTGGCGTTCGCACATCGCAAAGTGTTGTTCTTCAGAGCGCGTCGCGACTCGACCTTTGGCGGCCCTGGCGCTAAGATATTACGCTAGCCGGTTGAAGCATCGCATCCCGTGCCGTGAATTTCTGCATTTCTTTGGGTGTCGATAACTCTTTCAATATCTTCTTCATCGACAACCAAGCAAAACAAAGCAAGAGGTTAACAGCAGACCTTCGCAATGCCGACTCGGATAAGTCCAATCGAGAAGTTTGCCAAAGCTGCTGCCAAATGCTCAGTTGAGGTATGTGATTTGCCTCTCACTCTAATATTATATCGTTGACGTCTTCATTAGTCTTCAGCATATGGCAAGTGCATAGTAGTGGACTACAATTCAGTCCATAAAGACAAATGTCTCACCGAGTTCTTACGACTCAAGAATTGCTATGTAGTAAGAGTCCCTTTACCTTTACACCTCTCATATCTTCGCTCACGATTTTGCAGGCTGCTGCTAAGAAGCCATAACGGATCGGTATTCACGAAATCGCTTTTGATAGCAAATCTACATCGCTCATGAGGTTTCTATCATTGTCTCAAAGACATACATGAGAATACTGCAAAATAGCAAACTCCTTTTATCGTCCATCATAGCTTCAATAGCCTGAGCAAAACCACCGCATTCTGAATCTCCTGTTCCTCCTGCAAGATGACCCCTTCCTCTGCCTTCTCTGGGATCTCCCCCCCATCTTCCGTGACCTTGTGATGATCAATTGGTCTCCGCAGCGCCTTCTGGATGGTCTGTGCTTGCTCGGTGAAAGCCTTGTCCAGTCCAATGTTATCGCGATCTGAGAGGACTTTGTACTCCATCTTGACATCGTCTGTAGGTTGCAGTCCGGCTTTCTTTCGTAATCGCTGGACTCGGTTGATGATCTCTCGCGCCAAGCCCTCGTCGGCCAGATCAGCATACAGCTCGGCGTCAAGGATAGTGAGCACATCGTCGTCTGTGTTTGTCTCCAGGTATTTCGACGCCGCATCATCCTTCAGACCACGCTTTACAACCAAATCTCCGTCTCCAAGCTCGATACCATCTACAACAATAGTCTTCTCCAGAACGAACTTGTGGACCTCATCGCTAGTCAGACCAGGGAGCGCCTTCTTGACCTTTTGCACTTCTTTCTTGAGCTTCTTTCCAAGCACTGGCCAATCTGCTGAAACACTGTACTGCACGTTGTATTTCGCCTCATCTGATGAAAGCACAAGATCTCTGATGTTGAGTTCTTCGGTAATGTATCCTTCCAGTGACCGAATGTCCTCTAGATACACTGGGTCGGCGTGGATGATGATTAGCGTCTTCAGTGGTGTCTTCAATCCTACTGTACGGCGCTCTCTCGAGACTCTGGCAAGTTCAATGACGCGCTGCATGCGACCAACCTGGCGTTCAATCTCTACGTTAAATAGCTCTTCTCTCACATCCGGGAAGGCTAAAAAGTGAACACTCCGGGAGTCGTTTCCTTGGAGGTTCTTCGGGATATGTGGCAATAGGCGTTGGTAGATGTTGTCGGTGATGAAAGGTGTGAAAGGTGCGAGGCCCTTGACAAGAGTAAAGAGAACCTCGAAAAGGGTGTTCAGAGCGTGCTTGGTATCGTCAAGGCCAAGTTCGCCCTTTAGGCGCTTTCGATTGAATCGGATGTACCAGTTCGTTGTGTTGTCAATGAGGCCAAGAAGTCTAGGAACAACAGTATAAAGGCGATAAGCTGCAGTTGGTCAATATTTGCAATATCAATGGCTCTGAAAATAATTCGTCTTACCTGCCATCTCCTCGTTGACAAACTTGAGCAGACTTTGACAGCTTGCAAGAATCCATCTGTCCATGACATTGGTGTTCGTAGCTTCCGCCGCCGGGTCAAAGCAGTAGTCGACATTCTCGATCTTCTTCAGCAGAGCAACCTGCCCTTCGAAGAATTTGTAGCTGTTCCACAGTGGCAACAAAACCTTCGCAACGACTTCTTTAACTCCGGCTTCCTTGAATCTCAAAGGCTCGGCACGTACGACAGGTGAATTAATCAAATACAGACGAAGCGCATCAGAACCATATTTGCTCATGACAATAACAGGGTCCGGATAGTTTTTCAATCGCTTCGACATCTTCTTTCCATCTTCGGCCAGGACAATTCCGTTCACCACACAGTTCTTAAATGGGGCTACTCCAAACAAATGGGTGCCCAGAACAAGAAGTGTATAAAACCATCCTCTGGTCTGGTCTAAACCTTCGGCGATGAAGTCTCCCGGGAACGATTGGTCAAATTTGTCCTTGTTCTCGAATGGGTAATGTTGGCTTGCGTAAGGCATGCTTCCAGATTCGAACCAACAGTCGAAGACTTCCTCTATACGCTTCAACTGGCCCTTTCCCATTTTACTTGGGATAGTGATGTGGTCAATCTTGTCGCGGTGAAGGTCGGTTAGCTCGCCAGTATAACCACTGAGTTTCTTCAGCTCCTCAACACTTCCGATGCAGACCTTTTCTTCCAAGTCATCACTAACCCACAATGGGATAGGAGTGCCCCAATAACGATTACGAGAGACGTTCCAGTCACGAGCGTTGGCAATCCAGCTGGCGAAGCGCTTTTCCTTGACAAATGACGGCACCCAGTGAGATCCTTCAATGTTTTTCAGCATTTGGGGAACAATCTCGGGGATTTTGATAAACCATGATGGCACAGCTCGATAGATCAAAGGCGTGTCTGATCGCGGGCACATAGGATAGCTATGCCTAATGGAAGAGTCAACAATAAGTCTCCCGGTGCCTTTGAGGTATTTGATGATCCCCTTATCAGCTGCTTTGACGTGCTGACCAGCAAAATCGCGCACTACATCAGTGAAATGACCTGTATCAGTCACAGGGTTAGGCGGTCCACGGTGCTCGTTGATAATACCATTCTCCAGTGCAACATTGTAATCGTCTTCACCATAAGCCGGAGCTTGATGTACGATACCAACACCACTGTCATCGGTAACATATGTTGCGTTGAGAACTTTGAATGCGTAGTCCTTGAACTCCTCGTAGAAGTAGTCGAATAATGGCTCATACTTCCATCCCAGCATTTCGCTACCCTTGATCTTTTGGACAATCTTGAACTTCGCTTTCTTGGGATCTTTATATAAGGTTCCAAGCAGCTTCTCTAGCAGGATATAGTTCTTCCCCGAAGCCTCGTCGTAAATTTTGACATACTCAAAATCCGGATGCGCTGCCAGACCAAGATGTGAAGGTAATGTCCAAGGAGTTGTTGTCCAGGCTAGAAGACAGGTATTTGGATCATCCAGTAAAGGGAACGATACAACTACAGCGGGATCAGTAATATCTTGGTAGTTCTGGTTCGCTTCAAAGTTGCTGAGCGCGGTGGTGAGAGCCGTGGAGTACGGCATGACTCGATAGCCTTGATATACTGCGCCCTTATCAAAAATCTGCTTGAACACCCACCACTCTGACTCCATAAACTTTGGGTCCATTGTCTTGTAGTCATTGTCGAAATCGATCCACCGTCCGAGTCTGTCGATGGTTGAGCGCCATTCGGTTGAGTATCTCATGACAATAGCTCTGCATTCTGCGTTGTATTTCTCCAACCCCATCTTCATGACCGCATCTTTTCCCGAGATTCCAAATTTCTTGTCAATCTCATGCTCAATAGGAAGCCCGTGGGTATCCCACCCAAAGCGTCTCTCAACATGGTAACCTTTCATAGACCAGTATCGGGGAATGATGTCTTTAATGGTAGAGGCGAGGAGATGGCCATAATGGGGGAGCCCGGTTGCGAAGGGAGGACCGTCGTAGAAGGTGTATCGAGGTCGTCCTGAGAGTTTGTTAGCTGCGAGGTCGAATGTAAACAGTTCGCGCGACGGTACCTTCGGAGAGCTCAACCTGTTAATGATTAGCAGTTTTCTTCGGTATAAAGGATCTCAACCTCCATAAGCCACTGACCTGAGTCTCGAAAGCCTTGATTTCTTTCCACCGCTTGAGGACAATCTCCTCTTCCTTGGGGAAGTCGATGCTCATTCTGACGGTGGGAGGGGAGGTCTCAACTTCTCGCGAAAGAGTTGGGGCTCGAAAGAGCGTGGAATTGTCTATTGAGGGCTCCTTATGCCTGCCAATTATGTGTAGGTATATGGAGAGAGTTCAAGTTTTGATAATGGCGAGTTGTAGTCAAAGACCCCGCGGTGAGTCAAATATTTTGTACGGCAAAATGAGGGGTGGCATCGCGCCGGAATTTCGCCGACAATCCTGACAACATCAACAGCCTCGCTCTCGCTTTCTCTCCACTGCTCCAGGGGACATCAACTATCAACTACATTGTCTCTACTTTCATATGGGTATGTGTGAGTTTACAGGAGCATATCTAGGTTTTGAATATCTAAGATAAGTAACAGGAGTGTTTCACCTCAATGTCCAATTTACAAGAGGGCCGAATGCGATCTTCAATGTTTCCTATTCTTGCTTCAATTTCCAAGCTCGTTTCTTCTAATTTGTATTTTCCGTCCCCTTGGTTGAGCCCTGAAGATAAACTAGTGACAGTTGATATGATCTTTAAGTTACTTATTAACCTATCCCAGTCCATAATTCTTGCAAAGCCTTCATGATGTTAATAGAGAGGGTATTTTGGACGTCTCCTGTCAAAGCCACCCGCCTTTTACACCAATTCGGCATTCTAAATTGAGCAATTGCCTGCATATAGAAGTCTTCTACCTTGTAACCTTATCCATTGCATTCAAAACACGCACACTCTCCCAACGCGCATCAGAAAATAGCCTTCGTGTGTGTTTCTTCTGAGATTCGACATCTTGATCTTGGTATTCGACGGGAAATTAGCTCATAATGGAGACATGCCCCATTATCAGGACTGCAAAAGGATTCACCATCCCAAAGTCCCATCCAACTCTTTGTGTCTTTTGTACTGGCAGTAAGGAATCGGGGTGGAATTAGAAATTCAATCAATCTGATTTGCTACATTTGCATTATCAACGTATCCGGATGATGGAAAACCGCCATATCCCTATTCTATTTCCAAATTGGTACATACCATTAGTTTGTGTGGATATTACAGGGGGCTCGACCTATATAACGCTCTGAATCTTTGGGCCATGAACAGAACTAGAACTCCGATCAAGAAAGGAAAACTTCCAACGTGCTAAATTTCCAAAGCCAATGTGCAACCAAGACAACGATACTGCAAATACATCAACACCACAACAATATAAAGTTCCTTACCTTTGCAGCCTTGTCCTTTACTAATTGAGTGGCTGTGCAAGCCCATCCTGGCCATGATATCCAGGAGGAGATGCACGCTCGTGCTCTGGGTCTGCAAAATACCCCACGAGATATCAGCCACTGTGCCGGCCTCCTAAAGGCTCGCCGTTTCAAGAGGCAGGCTGCTGAGCGCCGTGCCGATATTTTGAGGAGCGAGAGAGAGAAGAGAGGTCTTCCCACTGGTAAGTCTCCCCTTTCACCTAATGGCCGTCTCTCTCCAACACTTCCAGATCCCGTCGTGATCAAGGCCCGATGGACCATCGGTCTTGAAGACACATCACCTCTCGCCTCTTGTTTATGGCCCAGACGAACTCGCCTAGGTAGGTAGAAGAGCATAAAAAAAGGCTACGCAAAAACAAAGTATTAGAGAAAAAATTTCGATCAATCAACAAAAAGGTTCCACAAGTCCCGGCCATTGCTCTAAGAACTTGTATAATCCTTGCTTGCTTTCTTTTGAGAATAAGAATAAACTTCGTTTTGGCGAGAATTAAGATTATAGTCAGGGCTCTTTTAGAGCTTGCGGACTAGCATTGAATTTCTTCGCTGCGTTTTTGTTGCAAGATTTATGCTCAAATTGAATTATATAGGGTATCGGGTAAATGTATTCTTCTGCCATGATTGAGAGCAGCTATGGCTTGCGGGTGAGTGAAGTGTAAATGGCAAATCCAGTGACCTGGTATGGCATAGGGTTTGGTCAAACAACAACACCTTCCAGGGCTCAACTGTCGCGCATGTACGTCAAATAATACTCTTGAACTTGCCATCGCTGTATTGAAGAGAAGGAATTACTAACCCTCTACAGACTGGCCAAATATTCTTCGACCAATCCCTCGCAGACAGTATCGAACGCGACCCCATCTACCAAGCCAATAAGCAGCCTCTAACAAAAAACGCGCAAGATGGTATCTTCATGCAAGAAGTTGCGGTGGGACCCAGTCGTCGAATATTCGCATCTGAGCCAGTCTGTGGACGGGGAATCTTTGCTTGGCTTGTATTTGGTATTGATACAAAGAAGAGCGAGCACATTATTGCTACTGACACTCATCATTGAGCATGACCTGAAATAGCATTGAGGTAGTACATAGAAAAGCGATTATTGAGTGGAAAAGTCTGGTGAGTGGTTGCCTTCGATCTAGACAACCCACGGATTCGCTTTTAGGTTTTGGGAACACAAGGAAATGGTTTGGATACGCTGGGTTTGTGCTTGCGATATGATGCACAAAATATCAAGCACTATGTACTTTTTAACAGTCGAGCTACTGATGCCCTCGTGATACCTGTACTTCAAAGACGCGCAAGCCAAACAGAACACATGACGACCAGATTCAGTACACGCAACGAATTTGCCCACATTCGTAACATCTCTAGGCAAGCACCTGAGATCATACTGGTTTCTTCTGCCTGGATTGGAGAGGTATGTCACTTGACTCTTCTCTCGGTGCCTACTCTCCTAATAATACGTGGCATCTTTCGAGCGAGGGCTTTTGTCGACAGTCTGACATGATGGACACGATAATTACTTCCTCGTCCTACGGCCTTTCCTGGGCAAGTCTCCCCCGGTGATGTTTTCTCTTGTCGCATAGTTGCTTCTCATGCCGTATGATACAATTGTAGCTCGTCCGGCATTTCCACATGCACAGCCGCCCGCCATATGAAAAGCGAGAGGCCGTCCGGCAACGTCGGGGCCTTTATACCTACGAAAATATATTGTGCCGCACTGCCGGTAGACATCACGATCATGACTTGCGGCTGACTGAAAATCCGGGTGCCGGGAACAATCTGACTGAAACACAAAAGTACCGGCCGCGGCCAGCGTGCATATTTTCCGATGGGAATCTGAGATGCGCTTCTTTGGGAATCAAGAGCTCCAGAATAACAGGCCTAGAACCTTTATGCTTAAAGACTAGCTAGGCTGCCTGCTAGGTGCAGGGTTACACTCTTTAGATCTGGGACTCAAAATGCTTTCAAATCTTTTTACAGTACGGTCCAAGCGGCAAAGCCGAAGCGAAGATAGAATTTCGGCCATAGCGAGGCGACTCAGTGCCGAAGTCCCGAAAGCCGGAGAAAGCTCCAAATGCAATGCAGGGCAGGGTACAGTACTGTAAGTTTAGGGCCAAAGCCACTGATGCAGTGGACGTTCCTGGCTTGTGCGACGGTGTGACGACGAAACAAACAGCTCGAGCTCAGCCCGACTTGGTTACAAATCCGCTAGATTAGTAGGAAAGAGGCTGGATGCAGGGTCTTGTACTGACTGATTCAGTTTCCTTCGATCTACGGAGTATCGGGCGAGTTGGTGACAGCGGACAGTGATCGAAGACGGCACACAGTAAAAATCTTCATAACAACAACAATAACAGCCTTATCATATCTAAATTACCGGTGCCATTCCCCCGGATCTGCAGTTTCAAGTTCGCACCTGATCCCACCAGCCCGTTTTTACTGTACAAAGAGGAGCAAAGATTTGCAGCGCATGCGTCGCAGGATGAGGTGTTTGAGGCGAATGACAGGGGATGATGTTCGGCATGGAGCGAGGACCCTACAGCGAGTGCCAGCCACTGAACCGGGTGTTGTGAGGCGGGGTGAAGATTCGTCATAAGAGGACGAATAAGTTGTGCCACAACACCTATCAGTTATTTACTGTGGAACTTCGGATGTACCCTGCCTCTCTCTAGTTATCCTTTCTTTATCTACTTCCCTTTCCCTACTTACAGCAGTAAACAGTTGGGATTGTACTTACATCCAAGCAATTCCTCTACAACATTAATAACATTAATCACGACTTCATCAACTACACCTTCTCTAATACTACATAATGTCCTCTCCAACATCCTCGCCATCACCAACCCAAAGCCCTAAGCGCTCCTCAAGATTCGTGGAAGGCTCTGCCTTCGCTGGTCCCGATCTCCTCCAACGAACACCCACCTCAAACGAGCATTTCCAGACCATCCTCGCCATGGAAGACGCCATGGAAAGATCCAAACACCAACACCGCAACTCCCACTCTTCCGTTGAATCTCTCGCGCCCTCTTCACCAAGCAAGAGTCCCGCCAGCGAGTTTTTAATGCCCAAAGAGAAGGAAGGCACAAGGAGCATCAACTTTGGGAGGCGCAGTATGGATGAGCGGCCGAAGCTTCGGGATGTTGATGCGGAGGGTGCAGTGAGGAAGTTCAAGGGGCGGCTCAGGGCGTTGACTGGGGGCAGTGCCCCCCATGTCAAACCTTATCCGGGAACTTGAATGCAGAGCGAGCAGGTTATGATACTAGAGCGATGATGATTATCTCCACCAGCAGTCTTGGAAGGACTGGCGTTTTAAAGAGGGATGTCGAATTATACGGAGCAGAACGGACCCCACGGCCATGGGTATACGGATGAAGATGTGACGAAGAGTATACGGATATCGAAAGCCGAGTCGAGGGATATTGCGCGGCGGATCTGCATATGGGAGGGAAGGAAGGAACGTACCGGCGTGGGGACGTATGGATGTATGATTGAATAAATATTCACTTTACCTGGAAGTATTTCTTCCCCATGGGTCGATCAATTTTACTCGCTTAGCCTTTAACAACATGAGATTAACACATCACATCCAAGCGGTTTGGATTCTCTACAAGTTCACTCCTTACTTACCCCTAAAATCTTCCATATCCTACTTTTCTTATCTCTCGACCCTAGTACCTATAAAAATAATTCAATATCCTTGCTAAAAGGCCGAGAAAGGAATGTTTGCGCTGGCGCCAGTCCTAGATCTTTTCCGCGCTCGACGAGTCATACCTACGATCAAGACAACCCGAAGTATTCTCTCTCAGGAGACCCCATCAAGCCATCTCGAATTCTTCACACATGTTGTGATTTATCCACATACTCCAAAAAGAATATTCCAAATTCACATTCCATCAAGCATTCAAATAACGCGACGAAAGAAGCAAGATTACTGAATTGAAATAAATTATACCTTACTCTGCACATCCTTGTGAATTTGTATAAAACGCGCAGGAAGAAGTTGTATTCACCGAGCATAGGTAGTTAAGCGATCACAGCACAGCAAGCACAGCGCATGAGGCATTCCGGTATTATACTCTTGTTTTGGGGAAGAAGGAAAAGAGCGATGCTCTGGTTGCTTTTATACTACCTAGGCTTATTCACGCACGCTCTACTTTGGTACGGAGTATAGAACACGTGAACCGCTACACGTGACATCGAGGGCAGGATCACATCGCGTTCTGCGAGCTTAGTCCATTAGGCAATGTATAAGCTATCACCTCTACCTTGAGGTTTTCGCTCTCAATATAAAAATATTTCCAGAAGATATAATTTCATTACTCCGTTACTCCGAATACGTATGAAGAAAGGTAGGGAGACAAGCGAGCAAACCGCCCCACCAGCCCACCCCACACCCACCTTTAAAGTAAAATTCCATAACCGTCAATACTACTATAAATCCCAATAAGCAAAAACCCCATAACAATCTACTTCTCAGCGGCTTTAGCTGTTAGTCCCCCACTCCGACTTTTCAAGAGTTTCAACTAACAGTTAAACAGCACTTGGGAGAGCGCCAGACTGAAGTCCACTTCAGGCATTATAATCTGGAGGCACTGTGTTCGATCCACAGGTATGTTCCATGAGTTCTTTGATTAGATTAATCAGATATTAATATTCTTTGTAGAAGCCGCAAACTTCTGCGAGTTGGGGCGAACCTTAATTTGAATACGATTTTTTGTCTTTTTGGTCTTAGCGATTTTTGCTTCTTTGCTCTATATACTTTTGATACAAGTGAGCATTTTAATTAATTATTATTATAGATTACTAAGCTAGGGTAACTCTAAATATACCAGAGGAGCAGTAAATTCCTATAGGCCGGGTTGTACTTTAACTATTGAAAATTTGATAGCCGCAAGTCTAGATATTAGTAGAAGATGAAATTTTCCACCATTTTTTTAGTGGGAGAATCACGCTATTCGTGATTTAGATTAATATCACATCATAGCTTCACTTTATCAAATATATAAGAAAGGCATTTAGCCAATAGCACAGCTACTAATTCCAACATTCCTTATCAAAAGATGTCAAAGATGCTCATATTTCGTCTTTCCCGCCTACAGGTCTCCCTATTCGCGACAGAAGGTCGAATTATACGACAAACTATGTCTGGAGGCAGGAAAAGAATGCCGCAGTCAACTATCAGTCTGTCAAGACACGTTTTCTTCCAAGTCAATTCACGTTCAATTGCAAGCTTGCTGTCAAGAAGAACGGTCATTCAGTCAACATATGAATATATATACCTTATCTCTGCTACTACTATTAACCAACCGAAGCATTCACGCCTTAGAAAGTAAGTAAATTATAAATACTATACCCACAACTTAAACCTCCAAGCCAAGACGTGAATCGAGTATTCAATGTGTTTTTGATTCTGTTCTGTTCAATCCCAAACAGCTGTTACTTTTATAAGCATAATCATATTGCAAGACCTAAAGAGGAAGTAATTCGAAGGGGCGTAGAAGCATTCACCTCTCACTAGAAGGGAGCAACCAGCAATCAGGAACTAGGACCCACAAATTACTTCTTTAAAACCACTCCAAAGCATCACAGAACAGGTTCAACAAAAGTTGGAAAGCCGAAGAGATTGCTAATAGGCGGCTTTCCAGATAGCTGCTTTGCCATCTACTCTAGAAGCTTTCAATGCTCGTTTAACATACCACAATACTAGGAAATGCCCACGCTCCTCATCTCGTGGCATTGCAATCAGCGCAGCAGAATAAACATTCTATTTTTCTTTCGGGTTGCTGTCAAGTCCAAATACCTTACGTTCGAAAACACGCTTGTTGTCACATACATCCGATGAACATTCCCGCTATTCTATCTGAATACTCAATTGTCCCAGGCCCCGGGCCCTTGACAAACGAGCAGAAGATCCTCGCCGATACCCCCCTTCGACGTAAATTAAACAAACCTACCTCCACACCAAAACGTCTGGTAAAATCCGTAGCTTTCAGTCTTATGCTTTTCTTTTTGGAAATCGGTATGTTTATATACCCAAATTCCAAATTCCAAATTTCAAATTCCAAAACCCGGACTTCGACTCACCATGTAAAGCTGTCTATATCTATTACCTACCGTCACTTTCCCTTCTTTCTCTTATCACCGAAGAATTCGGCCCCCTATAAACTTCACCCTGATTCTAGGAAGTCAGGGCCCATCAAATACCTCCTTGAAGCTGTAATGGCACTAAAGGTCCAAGAAGATTTCTTGTTCCACGCGATCAAGCTGGTTCCTGTCTTGAACCCTATAGACGTACCAGTCGCAGAACATCTATACCCAACACCAATTTACACGAATGCTATTCAGCGCATGAATTTGCTGTTACATCTATACCCGTTTGAAAACTCAGCTGCTGTCATTTCAAAGTATCCTCCGGATGTATTCCATAGCTTCCTCTTCTTTTCAATCATAAAATAAGAGTGTTTACACTGCAACAACTCAACACAAAGCAAGTACTACCTAGATATTCACCCGACCGCCACCAAAAGCTCACCATGACGTGGAGAGAAAGTTAATGTGATTAGACCGATGTCCATGCATGAAAGAAGCCGCTGATTTGTTTATATACACTGCAGTCCCCACACATACTTCAAAAATCCAAACTTCATTCCTTTCCACAAGCAACATGGTAATAGCGCGATGTCCTTCCCTCCTTTTAATCAACAAGGAACTCTGGCTTGAGTAACGAATCAATGTATATAAGCCTACAACGAGACTGAGAAAAGACTCCATCAGCGAATCCACCCCCTCTATGCATCGAAACAGCGATACTTTCTAATCGCTCAGCTCCAGCTCATTCCGCCTAAACAGAAGTAGAGACGACCTATACCCAAATTCATACCAATCCCCCACACAGCACTAGAAAACCATCAGAGGAAACAGCTGTCAACAGCAAAAGACGGTCAAACGAACATTTGTTGTCATTGCTAGCTTACTTTTGCAAGTTAAGATATGTAAATTGTGGTGAGCTAGGTTAGGTGGGTTAGTAGGTTATGGTATTGGATGTGTTGTGGTGTTTTTACCTTGGTGTATTGATGGCTTGATGTATTGATACTTTGATGCGTTGAAGTGTTAATATGTCGATGAAAGCTATATGTATGTGATAGGAGAGGGGCTCGTTCTGAAATCACGCAAGACAATATAGATTTCGAAACTTCCAGTATATGTTGAATTAAATCTTAAAGATTTCCATTGATTTTGCACCCATATTCCTTCCTAACCCCCAAAGCATTTTCCCCATAAACTCCCAACGAAAACTAAAAGCAAGTGATCGTCAACTCATATTTCATATCCCTTCGCATGTCCCATTCGCCGCACCCCAAACCCCTCATTCAAACCTATAAGCTGCCGTGTCCGCCCTCCCAATCTTCGCCATATGCACCAATCTCATCGCCGGATTCTCACACAGCGGACTCAAGCAAACACCTCCCAAATGACTAGCACAGCAAGTCTCCAGCGCGCACACACTACCGGACGCGCAATCAGAATCCAGCGCACAAGCTGGCAGCCCCTCGCAAAAAACATTCGCAGCGCAGATGCTGGTCGAGTTGGTGCCGACGAAGCAGTAGCAGGTTTCGTCGTTGTTGCAGGTTGCTATGCCTTGGGAACAGGTGTGTCCTTGGCAGGGGCTGTTGGTTGGTGAAGCTGTAGCGGTGACGGTGACGGTTGAGGTGATTGTCTTGTTGTTTGGTTAGCTATGTGGAGG